>CM038142.1:332820113-333004197 GCA_021437245.1 Aegilops speltoides | reverse complement strand
TTATAATGCTATGTGGAAAGCCAAAACGAAAGATCACCTTTTTCATGAACTAAACCGCCGTGGCTGCATCACACTTGCTGACCGGCTCTGCCTCAACCCACTTGGTAAACTTGTCCACCGCCACCAGCAGATGTGTCTTTTTGTGCTTAGACCTTTTGAAAGGTCCAACCATGTCAAGCCCCCAAATTGCAAACGACCAGGTGATTGTGATCATCCTTAATTCTTGAGCCGGCACATGAGCTCGTCGTGAGAACTTTTGACACCCGTCACATTTATCGACTGATCTTCCGTGATCGCGCGTGAGCCGTCAACCAATAGAAACCGTGACGAAAAGCCTTGGCCACGAGGGATTTTGACCCGGCATGATGGCCACAATCCCTTCATGGATCTCACGGCATTTCTTGGCCTTCGCAGTGACACACAACGTTGAAACGCCTGTAACACCGAGGTGGTGTAACTCGCCGTTAACAATCGCCATGGATTTGGAGCGCCTAACGATTTGTCTCACCAATGTCTCATCCTCCGCAATTCACCCGGTCATATAAGCCAAGTAAGGCACCGCCCAATCCGGGATAACATGAAGAGCCGCCACCATTTGTGCCTCCTGTCCAAGATCGCTAAGTCTTCCTCAGAGGCACCTTGATGTAAGGGTTATGTAAGACATCAAGAAAGGTGTTGGGCGGCACCACCTACGTTGGGATCCAAACCGCTTAAAGCATCACCGCCTCATTCTTCCTTCGATCAATGTGCTCCACTTGATAACCCGTGAAGTGACCAGCCATCAAGATCTACCTCATGACGATAAGTCGCCATGAGGGGGTCTTTGGAATCCCACTTGCCTGACACTTGCTGAGCCACCAAATCTGAGTCGCCCAAGCATTGTACCCGGCTTAAGTTCATCTCCTTAGCCATCCGGAGGCCATGGAGTAATGCCTCATATTCAGCTGCATTGTTAGTACACGAAAACATAAGCCGGAGTACATAACAAAATTTGTCACCTCGAGGGGAAGTTAACACCACTCTAGCTCCCGAGCCTTCTAGCTGCCTGGACCCGTCAAAGTGAATAGTACAATATGTGTTATCCGGCTTCTCCTCAGGGGCCTGCAACTCTATTCAATCATTGATGAAGTCCACCAAGGCCTGAGACTTAATAGCCGTCCGGGGCATGTATGTCAAGCCATGAGGCCCAAGCTCAATAGCCCACTTGGTGACTCATCCTGTGGCCTCCCTGTTCTGAATGATGTCTCCCAAAGGGGCAGAACTTACCACAGTTATATGATGGCTTTGAAAATACTGCTTCAACTTCTGTTTTGCCATGAACACTCCATAAACAAGTTTTTGCCAATGCGGGTACCTTTGCTTGGATTCAATGAGCACCTCGCTGATGTAGTAAACCGGCCGTTGAACTGGATGCTCCTTACCGCCTTCCTTACGCTCCACCATGATGGCAACGCTGACGGCTCGTGAATTGGCAGCCACATATAACAGCAAAGGCTCGTTGTCAATTGGAGCCGCAAGAACCGGCGGCTCAGACAATTGTCTCTTTAAGTCCTCAAAAGCAACATCAGCGACTGTGATAGCCTGGCTTATTAGGGATGATAGACTACTCATATCAATAAGGAATTCCTTCTTTTCCGGGAGCCCATTCGCATGTAACTCCAAAGTTAAGCGTGCTCAGCTTGGAGTAGTCTCAGATGGGTGACCGACCGAAGTTGCTCCCTGCGCATGAGTGAGGACAAAGTCGCAAAAAGACTAGTATTGATCTGTGGGGCCGCCTAGATCCCGCCAGAGTAACGACCACCGGCGGGTGTGTCCGGGCGTTACAAGTTGGTATCGAGCGACCCTCGTTACACGGATGGTTGCAGATCTTGAGGCCGTCATGTTGTTCATGACGCTTGTGACCCGTAGGAGACACGGCATGGCACATGTACCGGACCGATGCATGACGGTTGTGCCAAGAGGGAACGTTCGGTGGCCACGAGGACGCCGGTTCCTCCGAGTGTGGGTGTATGTGATAGCCTTGGCTTATTAGGGATGATAGACTACTCATATCAATAAGGAATTCCTTCTTTTCCGGAGCCCATTCTGCATGTAACTCCAAAGTTAAGCGTGCTCACTTGGAGTAGTCTCAGATGGGCACCAATCGAAGTTGCTCCGGTGCGCATGAGTGAGGACAAAGTGCGCAGAAAAGACTAGTATTGATCTGTGGGGCGGTCCTAGATCCCGCCAGAGTAACGACCACCGGCGGGTGTGTCCGGCGTTACAAATGACCTCACTCCAAACAAAAGTGCCGGCTTTTCATCATCCGACATAATGGAGGGCTTTTCACCGAGTGACTTATGAATCGACTTATATGCGGTAACGCGACCGCCAACAATGAACACCATTGATGCACGCCGGTTTAGCCAGGAGGTAATCGCCTTAATCTTCTCGGGTTAGCTTCGATGCCTCATTGGGCACCGAAAACCCAAGAGCTTGCCCGCATGAACGCCAAACACACATTTGGCCGTTAAGCATCATCTTGTAAACCCGAGATTATCAAAGGTCTCCTTAAGTCGATATCAAAGTCTCCTTTTCTTCGACTTCACCACAATGTCATCCACATAGGCATGGACATTACGCCCAATTTGGTCGTGCAAACACTTACGCACACACCGCCGGTGAGTCGCCTGGCACTCTTGAGCCCAAATGGCATAGATACATAGCGAAGGCTCCAAACGGAGTGATGAAAGCCGCCTTTCTCCTGGTCCTTAATCGCCATCTTAACTGATGATAACCGAGTAAGCATCCAAAACTCAAACGCCACAACCCGTCAGAGCATCAATGATTTGATCAATGCGGGAGAGCAAAAGGTCACCGGACAAGCCTTGTTTAAGTCCGTGTAGTCCACACACATCCGCCAAAGCCGTTCTTCTTGAGGACAAGCACCGGTTAGCCAACCACCGGTGAAAACTTCAATGATAAACCCGCTGCTAAGAGCCGCGACTTCTTCCCTAATAGCTTCGTCGCTCCTCATTAAAACGGTGAAGAAATTGCTCGACCGGCTTATATTTTGGATCAATATTGAGAGTGTGCTCACGAGTTCCTCGCACACCCGCATGTCGAAGGTATCCATGCAAAGATGTCCCGTTCTCACGGATGAACTCGATGAGCGCGCTTCCCTATTTGGGATCCAAGTTGCTGCTGATGCTGAACTATTTAGAAGAATCACCCGGGGTAAAGTCAACAAGCTTCGTCTCAGCTGCCGACTTAAACTTCAATGCCGGGTCGTGTTCTCGCAGTTGGCTTCTTCAAGGATGTCATATCCGCCGTCAACATTATCTTGATAAAATTTGAGCTCCTTCGCGGCGCAGCCGACTCAAGATAAGCCGCGCCACCCTCTTCACACTCCAATGCTACCTTCGATCGCCATGTACAAAGGATGGTGCCCTTGTAACCCGCAAGATCTTGAGTCAGAATAAGCGTAACATGGCCGGGCCATAAACTTAGCATAAGCGGCCGTCCAAATGAGAGCATGATATGGGCTCTCGATCTTGACCACTTCAAACATCAACTTCTCACTCGAGTCATGTTCGCTCCAAAGCCACCTCCAAATTTCAATCACTCGCTAACCGGTAAGCCGATTTACCAAGGACAACTCCATGAAAAATAGTGTTGGATGTTCTCGATTTTTATCGCTTAACCCCATGCTACCGAAAAGGTCTCGTAGTAGAGGATGTTGATGCTACTACCCCATCCATGAGCACCTTGGTGAACTTATACCCATCAACTGAGGCGCCACTACTAAAGCCAATCGACCGGGTTATCGACCATGGGGATGATCCTCCTCGCCCATATGATGGGCTGCTCGACCACCTTAGATAACGAGGAATTACCGCTCAACGGAATTCACACTCTCTTATGAATCTTCCGTCACGTTTGCACAAGCTAGTGGTAAACACGTGATATCTTGTCGCCACTCAACCGCTTCGGATGGCTTCGATAACCCATCAAGTTGTTGCCGCTGCATGCCACCAGGCTCTGGCGATTGTTACCACCGATGCCCCGAAAACCGAGAGTTGAACCGCCGCCCGGGCCATGAAAGCCGCCGGCCCCTAAGCCACCACCAGACCCTTGACCGCCGTCGAAGGTGTTGGAATTTTTAAATGCCTTCATGATCACACAATCTTTCCATAGATGTGTGGCCGGCCGCTCCCGGGTGCCGTGTCTCGGGCAGGGCTCATTGAGTAATTGCTCCAGCGACGGGCCTGACCCGCCGGATCATGGCGGCTTACCTTTACGTCTCGGATTGTTACCTCATACGTTGGCATTGGCCACAAACTCCGGGTTACCGTCCGCCTTACGCTTATTGCCGCCTTGATTCCCCGGGTTATGCTGCTGACCCTTTCCATTGCCGTTCCGTCTTCCCTTCCCTGTCTTCTCATCGTCAGACGCGGGATCCTTGGTACTATCAGAATCGGCATATTTGACTAAAGCCGCCATCAGCGTACCCATATCTGTGAGGTCATGCTTAAGGCGCCCGCCAGCTTCACCTCGGTGACTCAAAGCGGCAATTTTTCTCCAACATAAGAACTGCAGACCAAGGCCCATCTTATCGGAGGAATGAATTATCTCCTTGACCCGCGCACCCAATGGGTGGTGGATTCACCTTCCTCTTGCTTGCAATCCGTCAAGTCCACAATCGACATAGATTGTTTACTGGTGTCCTTGAAGTTCGGATGAACAAGCCTTTAACTCGCCCCATGAGCCAATGGAATTGGGTGGAAAGCCTTTCACCACGCACGGGCTGTTCCATCTAACATCATGGTGAAATATTTAGCCATTGCGCGTCATCGACTTCTAGCAACTCCACGGCCATCTCATTACTCTCGATCCACGCCCGTCAGTAAATCGGCCGTGTAATTTGGTACCTTCGAGGTCCCTTGAAGTCCTTGGGCGGATGTACATCATGCGAGCCGGCACTGAGCAAGGGACACCGCCGGTTCTAGTGGCTACTCCGCCTCAACAGATGTCATTGGATACTCCGGTGATCATTCTCCTGACGTATTTGGTCTGCTTGCCGGTTATAGCCCCCGGTGGTTACGCGTTAGGCATTGCTTGACAAAGCTTCCGACTCCATGCGTCTCAGAACTTGGGCTCCGATTCGGTGAGGTGGTGCTACCTGTATGGGAGTTGAGTGAATCTGTCCCGGGCCAGAAGAATAGGTCTCCCGCCCGAGCCAGGCTGTCCGAGGAGCTCTCGACCTCCGGGTCTCCACCGCTGTCGGGTCATCACCTTTCATAGGAAGAGCCGCTAAGCGTGCTGAAGCTGCGATTAAATTCTCCATGGGGTTGGAAAAGTGACCCGGTGGAATTGGCACATAATGCGGCGGTGGCATGCTCACGTGAGGCGGCACCATATCCCGAGGCCGAGCTGGTCCTCCTGTTCATTTGTCATAAGCCGATCGGCCTCTGGCGGGTTACTTAGGGCGGCCCGTGTAGCAAAGAGAACCGGGGTCGAATTGAGGTAAACGGACTCGTTTTCGATGTCTCCTCCTCATCACCTCATTGATGTGTTTAAGCTCATCGTGAGTGATAAGCTTCGATTACAAGCGATGTGCCCGGCGCCGAGAGCCGCCTCGCCCAGCCTAGTCTGGTATCCTCACCGCCAAAGCCTCCTTGGCTCGAGCTATCTCCTCACGCACTTGTGCTACCGCTGCGTCATGCTCATCTTTATCTGCAGGAATAACCATGGCGGTTAACAGGGCCGTAAGCTTGTCCATGAGATCTATCAGCACCTGAGCCGGCGGGCGCACGGGGCCGCCTGCCCTGGCCGCTCCTGATCCGGACGTGATCGCTGCCGCTGCTGTAGAATTTGAATCGGGCTGGGTTCCAGCCATGAAGATTCTGGCCCATCTTGGAGGCTCATCGAGGTCCGGAATACTGATGCCATCGGAACAGCCCCCAAGCGCGCTGTCTTGTACCTGATACAACGAATCTGTTGAGCCGGCGGATGAGTCATCATCTGAAAGGACGGCCGTCTCACCCCCATCTTCAGATCCAGAAAGTTCCTCTGCGTGGACGCAGCCCACGAAGGCACGCCTCATGACCGGCTGAGTCCGGGTCTTCCTCGCACGCCGAGCCATCTCGACGAGGTCGGTCGCATTGTCCGGCCAGGGCCGGCCACCGATCCGGCCGATGAAGACGTGGATTCCGCCGAAGGGGACCCGATATCCGTACTCAATTGAGCCGGCGTCGGGACCCTAGCCTTCGTCGTTGATGTAGATCTTGCTGCGACGACTCTTGGTCATCCGGCCCACTACGTACCCCTTGAGCCCTTCGAAGTTGCCCTTCAAGAACTCAAATCCACTATGCGATGGCCCCACGGTGGGCGCCAACTGTCGTGGAATAGTCACGTCAGATGTCCACGTGAAAGGACTTAGTTGTGGAGCCATCGCAACTAGGAAGCTTGAAGGGGTTAAATCGGGACAAGGGACACGAGAGAGTTTATACTAGTTCGGCCCCTTACGGTGAAGGTAAGGCCTACGTTGGTATTGATGTTTCGATAACCAGGGAGCGAGACACGCTATGCCCGGTTCTCGATGAGTTGTTCCTTTCCCTAAGTCGCCGCAGGTTGTCCCCTTATATACACGGCCTGACACCCTGTGGCTTACAGAGTCCCGACCGGCTTATCAACAGAGTCCGGCTCGGTGACTAGTTAAATCTACCTTACGTTACAAGTCATGCCATCACGGCGGTTTACTACAATGGGCTTAAGCCGCCAGTGGGCCTTAAGCTCTTTATTGAACCGCCATCTTCGTGCTTGGCCTTGGGCTTCCTCTGATGAATACTCTTTGCGTAACCCGGCCCCTCCTGGGAGGCTTACACAAATAGTCATATCCCCAACATGAAGCGTGAAGACATTTGTTTTTGTAGTTTCATATTCTCTTTCTTGAGTCATAGGAAACACCGTACTGTTAAAGGGGGTCGAGGAAATACTAAGGAAAAATTTCCATGTGATGCTCAACTCAATATCCTACACCTACCAATCCTTTCGAGTGAAGCCATTGGAAATCTCATACAGTTTAGTCATATTCCTTCAGTGATAGAGACGAAGTTCTTCTGGTCTCTGAGGAATTTGTTCTGATTGAGAAGTTAGGAATTCACCAGTGCGAATTGCCTACATAGTGAGGAACATGATAGCCCTGAGGAATTTGAGAGTCAAAATTCCGACCGTTGCTGTGCTATGCGCTAGCTGTCCCAAAATATCTATCCACCTAACGGTCATATCAGACAAGGGCATTTATGTCTTATCATGTCGGGCTGTTCCCTAGGCTATAAATAGCCGCCCCCTTCAACCACCAGCTGGTTGGCTGCTCCGAGAGAAACTGACACTTGTCAATTGAGAGCATCCCATCCTCCGAGGACTTTGAGCGAAAATCATCAAGTGAGGAAAACCCAAACCCAACACCTACAAACCCAAAGTGATTAAGCATCACTGAAGAGATTGATCCTGCGTGGATCCGATGCATGCTTCTTTGAAGATGTGCTTCTTCCGACGGTTAGGCGTCAAGGTCTAGAGCATCCAAGAGGAATTGTGGATCGCCGAGTGACCAAGTTTGTGAAGGTTCTAAGTCACTGAAGACTTACCACGAGTGATTGGGTGAGGTCTGTGTGACCTTAGCTCAAGGAGAATACGGTGAGGATCGTGTGTCCGGATCGGGTGTCCTCGAGTTTAAATACTCACCACTCCAACTAGATGTACAAGTGAGACAGTTAGCTTGAACCGGTCTACCAAATCATTGTCTTCACCGAGCTTCATCGGTTCTATTTCCTCAACTCTTTCATTTCCTCATGTTTGTTGTTATGTGCCTGTTCATATCTATTTGAAGACTTTGATCAAGACTTTGTCAATTTCCTCGCTTCAATTTCTTCATCGTCTGCCTTCTTTCTTGTGTTATCCTGTGTTTACGCTTTACGTACTCTGGCTTGTCTTCATTTCATCATGATGACTATGCTTGTGTTCATTATGTTTACTTCGAGTACTTATTCCGCTGCAAGTAGTTCTTCATTTAGGAATTTCCTCGCCAGCAAATTCCTCAGTGAAGAGTTCATAAAAATCGCCTATTCACCCCCCCTCTAGTCGATATAAAGCACTTTCAAGATCTCCGCACGCACCCCAGAGTTCGAACCTCTCAAGGGTTTGCGGAACCCATAATCCGACATTTGGCGTGCCAGGTAGGGGTGCGTCGGCTCTTCTCTTCCGTCGATCGATCCACCGCCACTTTGACACCTCCATGGCCGACGCATGCCGAGCTCGCACCGAGCGTCGGGCCATCGTCGCCGCCCGCGTTGCTAAGACGGCTCCGGCGGGTGATGGTTGTTCCCGTCGCGCTCCGTCTCCGGTGGCCAACGCCGCCACGGGCCCTGCCGGCCACAAGCAGCAAGCTTCATCGCTACACCCATCGGTGCACCATGACGAGTGCACCACTACTCCGTCACTGACCCTAGCAGCTTCGTCCTCCCACGCGCGTCGCGGCCAAGTGGACGCGCATGCCGTTCTTCTCATGACGCGGGAGCTCCTTTGCTACCGCCCGGTTGGTGACCTCTACGAAGAGTGGCTCGAGCGGATCGCTGAGCTCGTCAGCGTGGCGCACGGGGGCTCCACCGATCCGGCTCGCTCATTGCCTCAGCAGTCACCTACAGTGGGCGACGTGGCCCACGGAGCTCCTCCACCACCTCCGGCCCGGGGCGCCATCGTCGGCCAAGGTGTGTGGCTCCACAGCGCGACCCACCGTGCCCTGCGCCAGCTCGAGAGGACGTGAGCTGCCAGGTGGTGCAGCGACCTCGAGGAGAAGCGCGTGTACTTCTAGCACCCCCGCACCAGGCCCGCATACCACCGCATGAGGTGGTGGTGCGCGTGCACCAAGACCAGATTCCACCCACTTGACGGGCTCCAGTGGCCACGGCGGGATGTCCCGCGTTCACCATGGAGCTCCGTAACGTCGTCTGGCCAAGCAAGTTCAAGCCAGACCTGCCTCCGTGCTACGACGGCACCGCTGACCCCGCCGAGTTCCTGCAGCTCTACGAGCTGAGCATTGAGGCGGCCAGCGGCGATGAGAAGATCATGGCAAACTGGTTCCCGAAGGCCCTCAAGGATGGCGCGCGTTCTTGGCTCCTGAACCTACCCGAGGGGTCGGTTTCTTCCTGGGAGGAGATGCGCAGCCGCTTCATCGCCAACTTCTAGGGCACTCACGATCGTCCACCGGCCGCGGGTGACCTGCGTCGCATCAAGCAAGAACCTGGAGAGACCTTGCAGAAGTATATCTAGCGCTTCAACAACGTTCACCTCAAGATCCCCAAGGTGTCGGACGAGGCCATCATTTCAGCATTCACTGATGGCATCCGCGATGTCAAGATGAAGGAGGAGCTCGCCATCCATGAGGATCTCTACACAGCTTTGGAGATGTTCAACATGGCGAACAAGTGCGCGAGGGCTGAGGAGGGGCACCTCTCCCTCCTCGAGCTCCCCGATGCTGATCCAGAAGACAATAAGGCCAAGGCCAAGGATGTGAAGCGCAAGGGGGCGGCCGTGCTTGCGGCCGAACCAGAGACAAAGCGCGGCTGCGACCACCCCGAGTCACCCAAGAGCAACCGGCCATTCTGTGTCTTCCACAACGTTCACAGCCACAACACTAACGACTGTCAGGAGCTCAGGGCCCTCCGTGACGGGCACCTCGGTCGATGCCCCAAGTGCAACGATCGAGGCTACGGCCATGGAGGTGGCCGAGGCGGAGGACGCTGGGACGGACGCGACCACCGTCAGGAGTGGTGCGACCAGCCTCGGGAGGACCGCTGGCAGGGCCAACCTCGTGAGGGCGCCTGGAGGGAGCAGCCTCGCGAGAGCGCCTCTGGCAATGCAGCTCTGCCACCGCCTCCACCGCCAAGAAGGAATGAAGAGCACCACCAGATGAGGGGCACTGGGGCTTCAGAGCCTCGAGCCATCGCCAGATCTTGGCCGGCCACAGTGCCCCGGCTTCCCACCGCATCTTCAAGCAGTTCACGCTACGAGGTGAATGCAGCGCTCCCAAGCCCAAGAAACTCGCCCTCTCGGTACTCCAAGTGTGCCATCACCTTCACTCCTCGACCAGCTCAAGTCGCAGCCCATCACTGGCGCGCTCCCCATGTTTGTGCTCCCGTCATCAAGAATGTGGTCGCCACCAAGACTCTCATTGATGGCGGAGCAGGGCTCAATGTTCTGTCTGTTTAGACGTTCGACAGGCTCCAAGTGCCATACTACCAGCTTCACCCAACCAAGCCATTTTCAGGAGTGACTGACGGTTCTACACACCCGATAGGGCAGGTCCGCCTCCCTATCACCTTCGGCGAGCGAACAACTACCGCACCAAGCTCATCGACTTCGACGTCGCCGACATCCGCATGCTCTACAACACCATCCTAGGGTACCCAGCACTGGCCAAGTTCATGGCAGCTACACACCACGAGTACAAAGTCCTAAAGATGCCGGGAAGCGGCGGCATCATCACGGTCGCGTGCCAAGAGAAGGATGCGGTGTGCTCCCTCGAGCGCGCCTTCCAGGCTGTAACGGTCGAGAACCCTGAGAACGAGGACGGTACCCTTCCTCCTAAGGTCGCCCCCAAGACGAAGAAGCTGCAGCTGGGATAGGGGTCTCGTGAAGGAGCATCGCTCGAGGACGCCGTGCTGAGCCTCACATCCCCGGACGCGGCACCTTCACCCATCACATAGGAAGGCACGCCCGGCGCCCCTCTCAGGCTGGGCTCGGGGGCCCTCTTCGGGAGGGCCTTAGACCTAGCCAGGGCCACGAGGGAGGAGCTCAGGCACCATGTGGAGGCGCTCTTTAGAGCACGCTTCCCAGGAGAAGGCATTAGGCGGGAGGCACCAGGCGTTCAGGAGTTCATCCGCAAGGTAATCGAGGAGATTCAAGAGGCAAGGGTTCTGCAAGGCGATCGTCGCCTGCCGCGAGGCACAGCTCACTGCCCCGACGAGGGTAAAGAGTTCCGCGTCTGCATCGACATCCCCGGGCTCAACAGGGCCGCGTCTCGGTAGCTCATCTGGCCATCTCGTGTCGGCCAATGCGAGGGTCCACCTCACAGCTACATCTGCATGCCCTTCGGCCTGCCTGGCGCGGCCGTGGTGTTCTAGCGTTGCATGAGGGACGCCCTGGCGGCTCGGGAGGCCAGGCATCAGGCGATCCTGGCGGAGATGGAGGAGCACCTTCAGGAGCCTCCCGGGCCCTCTAAGCCTCCCGAGGCTCGGCACCAGAGCGGCTCGTGAGGAACGACTCCAGCAGCGCGCGCTTTTTGGCTACTTCAACACCTCTTTAGCGACTGTACCAGGTGACATCTCTCTAGTTCCTTCAGTCTGGGGGCGCCCCTCGGGCTACATCATCCCTAGGCCATGTGGGTCCAGCCCTACGACATGTATCGTTTTGCATTCACCAGGACTATCTAACCATTTCTCTGAGTTTACCTGTGATCGTCATCCTACGGCCATGAGTCTTAACTGCCTCATGGCCTCCCATGTGTTCACTGGCTTGAACCGCGCCCTCATTGCTGCATGACAACTCACGTCGGCAAGGCGCTTGTACTCGGGTCCGTCCCTGCGACGCTGATAAACCCGAGGATCGAGCTCTGGTTCGCGACCCGCCTCGCGCACACCACCTTGCCAGGTCCTTGGTGCCTCCGTCCTATGCCCTGGGCCCTGGTCTACAGGCCCGTTCCGCTGGGGCCCTCGGTCTTTCCTGTCACCTAACCTGCAGGCTCATCCGATAGTGGCCCACGGGTTGGCTTGGACGACCGCGATCTGGCCTCGCGAGTCACTTGCACGTTAAAGGGGGGCCTCCCGAGCATCACGTCTCGGGGGATCCTACTGGCTCTCTAGCCCTCACCCCTGGCCTTGACCATGGCACCGCGACCTGGTATACCAACGGCGGCTGAGCTCGCTCAAGGGCCGGGTCCGAAGACGTAGAGCACCTGGGAAAGCAAGGCAAGAAGGTGGCCATTGCAGGCCAAGCCCAATGGCATCACCACGGGTGCAGGAGCAAGCACCATCTTCCTGACGGGCCAAGACACCAAAAGATAAGTCACAATTCGCTGCAGCACCAGCTTCGCTCCCTGCACACCTCACCTCGCAGTTCCATTTTGGCAGCTCCGCTCCCCTTTTTGATTCTCTGGGCGGCTGCTTGCACGACAAGGGGGACCTCGTGAGCATCGTGTTTCATGAGCTCTTATCGGACCTCGGGCCGCTCGCCTCCTAGCCTTGACCACGGCATCGCGACCTGGCATACTAGCGACGGTTGAAGCCTGCCTGGGGACTGGGTCCTGTCGGCGTAGAGCGCCACGCTGCCTAGGAAAAAGAAAAGGGAGGAACCGTGCCAAACTGGGATACGCGAATCCATCACAAAATCAAAGGAAGCAACGCTGATATTGAATACATTCCGATCCTTACAAACCCCGCGGGGGCTGATCTTCGTTCCACGCAGGGAAAACAAAAGAAGGAAGGCAGCTACTAAGCTCTAGAGCATCACTAGCGACGCCGGGCGGCAGCCGCTGCTGCACTCCGACTTCGACGGGAGCTTGGCGGTACGTAGCTGTCGTCACTCGACTCCAGAGACTCACTGGGCTCAGGAGAGTCACTGGATTCCCAGGAGTCACCGCTGCTGCTGGACGAAGCGCCAAGGGGGACAACAGCAGGCCCGGCGCCCGCTATAGCTTTCTGCGGGCTATTCCCTCTAGGGCAGCATTCCAGCCATTCGCCCTCCTCATTGAAGACCTTGAAGAACAAGGTGGCCGCGCCGTCATACTCGAAGTGAATCGCTAGGGCTCCCTCCACGCGGCAAGCCCGGGCGAGCTCACCCCATCCGCGCGTCATGAAGATGTCTCCAAGGGGCACCACCTCGACTTCGGCTCCGGTGGCCAAGCTGCAACACCCGGCATGCTGCAACCATAGCTCAGCCGACCCTCTAGGAGGCAGCTCGCTAGCGAAGAACCTTGGGATCCGGATCCAGGTGTCGGGAGGAATCACCGCCCACATCACAAACTCGCGCCAGCTGCCCTCAGTGTGGGTCCATGGTGCCGTCGGCAAGGCAATGGCGACCCTGCCACCACCATCAGGAACCGCTCAACGGCGTACATCCTCATCTTGAGCTCGGGCGTACAGGGGGAGGGGGAAGCCAGGCGGAGGCCTCGATTGCCAAGGCATGGTCACCTCTCGTCCCGCGCCGACATCGCGAGGGAGGCGGAGCCGCTTCTTCGGCGGGAGGGGATCGGGCCCCTCCCTAGGGGCCTTCCCCTTCTCGGCTGCAGAATACCTCCTGATCGGCGCCATGAGAAGAGGATAAGAAGGCGGAAGCAAGACGAGGGAGAGATGGGCGAGGGGTTCTGCCCCTCCCTCACATTTATAGCCAAGGGAGGCCAACCGCCGGCCTCCACGACCTCGCGCCATAATGATCTTCTGCATGCCGCATCGTCCCGTCAAGTCGAACAGTTGCCGAGGCAGCATGGGAGCGGAGTCACTCACGTCCCATCAATCGCCACGCGTCATCAAGGCCGCAGGCGGTTAGGGCCCGCGGCGCTCCGCACTTGCCCTTTGGCTTCGCTTGGAAGCCAAGTCCGAGCGCGCCTTGGACCCGGGCTCTTGTCGGCGTTACGGATATGGGGTATCCACCACTGCTGCAGCCCCACCACGTGGCTCCATCGACGGCCTGGTATGTCCCGGCTTCAGCATCAACAACTCAAGACCCTCGCGAGGGGCCAAGCCTCGTGAGGCGGGGCGACGCCAAGACCCCTGAGGGGATCAACCTCCTCAGGCTGGCTCCCAAGGGGCGGAGAGTTCCATGCAAGGTTTACCTCACGAGGCTCAGCTGACGTGAGCCATGACGACCGGGGCCAGGCGGGCGCATAGCATGTTTCCTCTTCGGTGCAAAGGAGGCAAGCCACAGGCGCGGAGTCCCGAGGAATCAGCCAAAGGTTTCCATTATGGTGCAACAAGACCAAGACTGCCAGGACGGCAGGACGGAGGTCATCGACGAGCCCACTACAGCGTCACGACCAGAGGCTTTTTGCAGGCGAAGACTACTTTTGTCAGGATAAGCTGTACTACTTGTCCCCTTTCAAATCCGGTCGTTGTGGGATCCTTTCCCGCCAACATTTGGGAAGAGGACCAATGCCACTATAAATAGGACTTAGCCACCACTATAGAGGGGGGATCCATTCTCATCCGACCACCTCACCAGCTCCCTGGAGCTCAAGAACACCTCCTCCTGAGGCCAGTTCATCCACTGTACTAGTTCATCCTCGGCCCTCCGAGGCAATCCACCAAAGCGCTGGAGTAGGGTATTACACCGCAAGGTGGCCCGAACCAGGATAAACTGCTGTGTCTCTTTGTCTCTTCGAGCTTGTCGCGCTAGGCTTAGGAGGATCGCGATTAGGCATGTTGGGTAGGTTGAGATCTCCGCACACACCCCAGAGTTCGGACCTCTTAAGGGTTTGCAGAACCCGTAATCCGACAAGATCGGATTGGATCGCGATTGGATCGTGAAGAGTACGACTACATCAATCGCGTTACGACGCTAACGCTTTCGGCCTACAAGGGTATGTAGAAACACTTCCCTCCATGCATCTCCTAGATTGGATTTTGGGTTTTCGTAGATTTTTTTTTTTTGATTTTCATGCTTCGTTCCCAATCAGAAGGTGGGTGCAGTGGTGGCATCGAGGGACCAGGAGTGAGAACAAGGGCCGAGGAGGAAGGATGGAGTGTAGGACATGTGGACTAACTCCCCTACTCTTCATCTTGATTTGAAACATTGAGACAAAACTGTGAAAATTCAAATAGTCCAGACTATCGAAGCCAAGATTAAGTAGTCCAAACGGTCCAGTCAAGTAGGACGGCACTATAGAGGATAGGCTTGGAGTGTGCACTCCGCTATCCAGTTTCGCTCCACCCAAATGCCGCTCCTCCCACCCCCGTCCACGGCCACGCTGCCCCACCTCCGCCTCCCGCTCCCGCTTCCCCAAAGCCTCCGCCTCCTTCACCGTGCCTCTCGCCATCCGCGTCTCCTCCCCGCGGTGGCGGCCGCCTCTCTGCCCCCGCCGCCCCCCGATGCGCTCCTCCCGAGCCAGGCTACGGGCCTCGTCGCGGCTTCCCAGGCCAATTTCATGCGCGTCATCGTCAGCTCCACTGCCCCGGGGCTCGAGCAACACCAAGGGACAGACCTTCTCTGCGTCGTCCGCGCTCTGCTCAAGAAGATCCGCCGCCGCGTGCTCGTCGGGGACAGGGTGCTCGTCGGGGCCGTCGACTGGACCGACCGCCGCGGGATGATCGAGGACGTCTTTGAGCGCCGGAGCGAGGTGGTCGATCCGCCGGTCGCCAACGTCGACCGTCTCGTTGTGCTCTTCTCGCTGGACCAGCCGCAGCCTGAGCCCGCCACGCTCACCAGGTTCCTCGTCGAGGCCGAGTCCACAGGGATACCCTTCGTGCTTGCCTTCAATAAGGTCGAGCTCGTGGACGACCAGGTATACTCGGTCGGAGCCAGAATTGGGTCGTTAGGTTACCAAGAAGATATATTCTTATTTTTTATTTCAATCCCATCGTAGCATAATCGCTTTCATCTAGATTGATAAAGAGTAGAAGTTCTGTTGATAAAGTACTCGTTTATACAACGGGGTAATTGGAGTTTATAGATTATCTAATAGTGAAGCAGCATAGCACAAGTCATGATTATTGTGGCGGAGCTTGATGCATAGTTGAGCTTCGCGTAGTAGCCACTTCATTGATTCGACCAATGGCTCATTCGGTGCAAACTTACACTTTACCTGGACAACCTTCATTGCAATTCGGTGTATACTCACACTTTCTTGTGAGTCGAAGGAGTGACACAATTAGATACAGAGGGGAGGCGTATGACCGAGTGCCAAATGTGTAGTGAGTTCACACTTTTTCAAGAGAAGTAAGAAAAGCATTCTATTTAATTGTTGGAGGTTCCATTTTCTACATCCAACTTTGCGATGAATTGCAACTGTAGCTCCAGCATGTTGGCCTGTTTTTTTGTAGTCAGCAAAATTAATAGGGGGCAGAGATACTAGAGACTATTGTTTATAAATATCTCAACAAGTTCCTTGATTTGAATTGATGCTAGATCTTTACTAAATTTAGTGACCGTTTGTTCCAAAAAATAAAATAAAATAGCGATCGTAGGGTAGTGCATTGCACTTGAGTTGTTAGGAGTGGACAAGAACAAGGACATATAGGTGCTCATTCAGTAGTTTGCTGTGCCGTGCATAATAAAGTGGGGAAAAAGAACAAAGCATTAAGGTGCTGCAACCGTGTGAAACATGGTATTAAGGTCGTGGAATGCACACTGATGCAACCTGGTTTCCATCCATGGGCATGGCAGCCATGGAAAAATCAGTCCTAAAAAAGGAAATAGATTTTTTTTTGTAAGATGCTGCTCTCTATCTGGTGCTCTTGCTTCGCAGGAAAATAGTTCAGTTGCTTGCAAGACCAACATATTCTGTCAACAGTCAACAATATCTCTCTATCACCCTTTGAAACGCAAGAATTTGGAGGGAACAGAACATATCTGAACTAAGGGGTTTTGCCCTTATTCATTTTTCTTCAAGAGCAATGCAGGAGGACTGCATGTGTATACATAAGGAAGAAGAGAAAAGTAAACGGAAGGATACAACAGATATAGTGATCAAACCACAAAGACCAAGCCCAGGAAAGAAATAACGGCTTGGAAAAGCTAAAGGCTATATCTGGTCAATTTAGGCCTGAACTAGGCTAAGCTCCTTTGCGGCAGCCGAACTCCAAGACCTTAATCTGCAAGTACATCCCAGAAGAAATCATGGATGGATTTTGTTGCATTATTGAAGGTTCGCTTGTTCCTCTTTTTTCAAGTCGTCCAGCAGAGGAGTACAACCAGACTGTCGAATCCTTTCCTCTTGGCCTTAGGAAGTTTATTTCTGGAGTTGGACCACCAAACGTCCAGGGACGCTTAAATGTGTGGCTGCAAACAAATAAAGCTGTGCCAGTTCAGGACCATACTCCACAGGATGCTGGTGATACTCCATAAGCCAATGATCTTTCAAGAAAAAGGTTGTTCTTTGCATTGCCAATATGAGTCTGGGCAGCAGCTTTGAAGATTGGAAGTTCAGTATTATTATGGGAAATTTCTAAAGCATGCCAACCCCGGTTTTCAGTGGTGCGCTGCATCCAGAGCCAGTGAGTCTTCAGCGCCAACCTGGTGGCCTTAAGATCAGGAACACCGAGAACACTGGCACTTTTTGGCCGGCAGACCCGAGACCTATTGACAGGGCAGTCCCTGCCCGAGATGATTTTTTTTTTTGAAAAGGAGGAAGACCCGTCCTCTGCATTGATTGATGCACATAGCCACATTTGTTGCGAAGCTCTCAATCCAACACAAAAACTGATAAATAAGTTTGATAATGGTCTACAACAACAGCAAGAGATATTAAATGTAGTACTTGTGCATCACTATTCCTATTTCTAGACCGCCATCCGTATTGGTTGGACATAGCCCGTGCGACCATCTCCAAGTGGCTTTACCCAGAGACACTCCTGCGCCTCCGCACGCTGAAGTAAGCACTATGTATGGACCCAATGAGCATCCTTGTGGATAACCTGCAGATATTTGGAAACTCTATTTTTGTTGAAAACAATATCATCATGACAATTCCCAATAGTCCAACACAAGGCGCACGCCCCCACCGGGTTCAAGCCTTTAGCTGCTACTCCGCTCCCACCAACCTATTCCCAAACATATTCGACATACTGGTTGGCGGAGGAAAGTTGAAAGCCACATAAACAGTTCCCCGTAACAAATGTGCAAAGGAACACGAGAGAATTAAGTCTTGAATTGTCTACCCTTATCGCAAAAACAACACTTCTTGCTACCATTCCAATCGCTCTTAGGTCAGTTGTCACTAGTTAGGATTACACCTCTGTGATTCTCGTTTACCATGTCGGCATACATATATTCTGAACTGAGAAGACCGAAAGCATGGAGTTTCCACCGGAAAACATCCTGCTCATGAGTGAGCTTGATATCCATCATGCGCTGGACCAGATGTAACCAGACCATCCATTTATCACTGGTAAGTATCTGATGAAAATTAATATTCAGCAGATTCCTGGTCAAAACATTTGCCATGGAAGGATGTTTCCGATGTATTATATTGTAAAGATTTGGGTATTGCGGACTCAGAGGAGTATCTTCGAGCCAGGAATCTTCCCAAAACTGGCGTGAGTATCGGCTTCGACAATGAACGCACCTTTGCTGAAGAACTCCTCTTTGACTCTCAAAAGGCCCTTCCCGAAGGAACAATCAGTGGGTTTGACTGTCATTTGTGAGGAGTTTTAGAATGGAGATGTTTGTTTCAGCAACTCTTGCCACACTCCGTCCTCATTTAACAACTTGAACAACCATTTGCTCAGCAAGCATTTATTTTTGATCTTAAGATCATCCACCCCAAGGCCTCCTGGATCTTTTGGTCCGCAAATGATACTCCACTTGATCACTAATTGGTCGTCAATCCTCTTTCATTCCTTATTCGGGAGCTTGCGATACTGAATAGGGACCCCGAGGTATCGAAGCATAAAGGATCATGCCTCACAGCCAAAAAGTTGTTTGTATTGATCTTTGCCCTGCTTGGCCTAACCAAAGTAGAATACTTAACTCTTATGGAATTTGATTTTGAGGTTGGAAAGTTGCTCGAACAAAGAATGACCTTCATGGCTGCTTTCTTCATGTCATGTTCCTTGAAAATAATAGTGTCACCTGCATATTGAAGTGTGTATACACCTCCATCCACCAGGTACGGAGTAAGGGCATCTCCAACGCTGACCCCCCAAATCAGACACGGTATCCGTCCTACGACATCCTTCTTCAAGATGAAGTAGTCATCGTAGGACTGGACGCCATTGTACAGGCGATCAAAGACATTTTTTCGAATCCGAAAGCGCCGGCAAAAATTGTCCATGAATAGGGCATCGGGGGCAAAGTAGTCGTTCATCAGCGTCAAATGGCCTATTCCGGTTCAGCACTTGATGACCCTTGATCGATCCCTTGAAACTGAGAACATGCTCTTCCGAATGCTCCGCGTCTGCAAGGGCTGCCTGCATCATTGTTGTTTCATCCGCATAGTCCTTGTCGGACAACTCAATGTAGTGCTCTTATATGTATTCCATGTCCCAATCCATTGCTTCAAAGAAGGGACAAAAAATTTTAACACAGGAATTTCACCAAACACTTGCCGGACGTGGTGACCCCCGTACTGGCGGATGGTACCTTCATGGCAGGCGGACGAGAGGTGTGGACTAGCGGCGTAGGACAAGCGGCGTGGCGACCGGGTGGAGCGGTGGAGGTCGTGGAGGTCCGGGAAGGGCTTGGCGTCCGGCCGAGGTGGTAGAGCGGTGGCGTCGGCGAGGGAGGAAGCGGATGTAGAGAAAGAGGAAAGGATGGAGATGCGGGGTCTGGGCGGGGTTTTGGGTGGGCCGGGGGTATCGGAGTCCTACGTGGCGGTGGTCCGGACGTAGGATGCCCGGATTGGTCCGCGGACAGATGCGGGATGGCGTTGGATGGCAAACTGCGTCTGGAGAGCTTGGTCCGGACGCTTGCAGGAGGTTCGAGGGTTCGCTTTGGAGATGCACTAAGGCCACCCACATGGCTATCCTCATTACTTGGCTATCCTTGTTTGCCATTGCAATGAGAATGGCCAACATGCTGGCAACAATGTTGAGAAGGTTCGGTGTCACGGGATCCCCCCGTCTAAGACCCCCTTTTGAGTTCTCTCTCATCCTACGAATTTTGCAATCTAGTCGCACCACTGTAGTGCGAACCCTTTCATGCGAAGGTTGTTGAAGAAAATACCACTTAACCTTGTCATATGCCTTCTCAAAACCAACCTAGTCACTGAGCTTATTTGAATGTAGCACGTCGAAGTTTGTCAATCACCTTGATAAACCTACGCTAGGGGGTTTAGGATCATGAGTTGGTGAATGGGGTTGGCATAGCTCGTTTAAGTCTCCATTGTTCGCTTCCTAATTGAGAGGGGTAGTCCAAGGTATTTCACAGGGAGAGACTTCTCCGCAGTCAATCATGGGCTTAGTCAGAGCAGCATCACCATCGTCGCATTTGATTGGCAATAACGTGCATTTGGAGAGACTACAAAGGAGGCCCAGGGCACGACCGAAGACCTAGAAGATGGATTTGATTGCCATCCATGAAAATGATGGAAAGAGCGGGGAAAGCATGTTCCCTTGGCCAAGGCATCTAGTGAATTTAGGACCGGAGAGCAGTTGGGCAGAATGCATATTGATGTAGTGGAAAGAGTGGTAGATAGCATGCCAGCCACACCATCGATCATCGAAACCCTTGCGCCTTAACACTTCAAACCGGAAGAGCCATGCAACCGGGTCAAAAGCTCGACCCATGTCAAGCTTCACAAGGTGGTATCTTTTTTGTTGTTGATGAAATGATCAGGCGGTCTGCCACACCAGCATGAAATTGTCATGTATGGAACATTTCTTGATGAAGGCTCCTTGATTGATGGACAGATCCGAGGGAGGAGGCACGAGTCTTATTGCCATGACTTTGGAGAGGATCTTCGTGAAACTGTGGACAGGGCTTATGGGTCTGTATAATCTTTGTCCTCCCCCGCATCAGGTTGCTTGCTTGCGAAGGTGGACCAAATGAGCCCAGTTTAGGATTTCAATCCCTCTTCCACTTGGAGTGTAGACAACAACAACAACAACAAAGCCTTTAATCCCAAACAAGTTGGGGTAGGCTAGAGGTGAAACCCATAAGATCTCGCAACCAGCTCATGGCTCTGGCACATGGATAGCAAGCTTCCACGCACTCGCCCATAGCTAACTCTTTGGTGATACTCCAATCCTTCAGTCTCTCTTAACGGACTCCTCCCATGTCAAATTCGGTCTACCCCGCCTCTCTTGACATTCTCCGCGACGCTTTAGCCGTCCGCTATGCACTCGGAGCTTCGGAGGCTTATACTGAATATGCCCAAACCATCTCAGACGATGTTGGACAAGCTTCTCTTCAATTGGTGCTACCCCAACTCGTATCTCGTATAGGATTTCAATCCCTCTTCCACTTGGAGTGTAGAGATGCTAAAAAATGCCACAATGTCGTGCTTATTTAGTTATTTTGATGCCAGCAATTTTGGTAAACGGCCATATTTGTCCGAGAGGAGAATCAGCGTCTTGGCCAGCAAAATCTGCTCGCTAACGCATCCCAATTCCCACTTTACACGCGTTCCAGCAGCCTCAACTTGGCGTTGAGTCTCAGGATGGGATCAAGGGCCACTGGATTCCAGAGCTGTCAACGACCTCTCAACCAAACCATCCGTTGTGAGCCAGAAGGACTCAAAGTGGAAGTGTTTACTTTTCTTAAACTTTGGTGTCATCCAGAGCAGTAGAGGGCGACCTGAGAACAAGTTATGCCATTCGACCAAGACTAAAATCTGCCCAGCTTGCGAAGGGTGGTGTTTTCTTGATCATTGACCATGCGTAGGCTCTCCCATTAAGGTGGATGTCGGGCATAAGATCCTCGGTGGGACAGAACTTTCCCATCATTCTTCTGTTCAAAGTTTGAGTTGCTTGTTTTGGCCGTGTTTTACGTTAATATCTCCCAGAACTACCCACGAACCTTGGGCTGTCGCACATGCCGCTCTCAGCTTATCTAAGAAATAGATTTCTTTTCGCGTTCTTCTTGTGGGCCATGCACGATGGTGATCCAGCACTACAGTCGAATCTCTTGTGGGCTCGGATGTACACATTGATATGTTTTTTACTCATAGGATGAAACAAAGGTATTCCATTTGAGTTATATCAAAGGGATTTGCCTCTCAACAAAGACCTAATTCAGCCTAAGAGGTCTGGTAGGACTAGGGTTCCTACCAGCGCGACTACGTAGGTTATAGGGATGAGGTGGAGGTGGACGAGGGTCGGAGCGCGGGCGGCCAGTGAGCGGGCGCCGTCGCGGCTAGGGTTTAGGTCTTGGCGGTCGGTGGTGTCGGCTAGGGTTACCTTAATTCGAAAAGAGTCTTACAGCCTATATTTATAACCTAGATAACTTGCATAAGAATTAACCTAAGATAACTTGCATAAGAATTAATCCTAAGATAACTTGTGGGCTAAGATGCCCGGTGGGCCTATCTAAACCGGCCATAACACTTCTCCCTTTGCACAAACAGCTCGTCCTCGAGCTGTAAGGCGAGGAAGCGCTATGAACTCCTCGAGGCGATCACCAGCGTCAAGCACCTTCTCGACAATTTGGGCGTCCCAGTGTCACAAGCGACGGCGTCCTCCGGAATGTAGTCTCGCAACCTCCGGTAGAAGAGTCGCGGCGAGCATGGCCGGGCGTGTAGGGCTCGTCGCGGTTGAAGCACAACCCTTTGCGGCGACGCCGAGGAGCTCGGTGGGGTGAGCCGACGGAACAGGCGTCCAGCGGTCGCGGCGAGGGCGCCAGAAGCTCACAGTGAGCCGACCCGGCGCGAATCCGGCTCGGGTAGCGACCAGTGTCCGGAACGGTGATTCTCGCTTTGGATGGCCATCGCGCGGCGCCGAACGCGCGGGCGTAGTACATGGCCGACTGGAGATCCTAGGGTCCCCGAAGCTCAACGTCCACGCGGATGTGATCCGGAAGGCCACCGACAAAGAGGTCGGCCCGCTGCCGCGCCGTCACACCCGACACATGGCATGCCAGAGCTTGGAAACGGTCGGCGTAGTCCTGCACCGTGGAGGTGAAGGGAAGGCGGCCGAGCTCTGCCAGGCGGCTCCCGCGAACCGGGGGCCCAAAGCGGAGGAGGCAGAGCTCGCGGAAGCGCTCCCAAGGAGGCATGGCGCCCTCGTCCCGCTCGAGAGCGTAGTACCATGTCTGCGCGGCGCCGCGGAGATGATAAGAGGCGAGCAGTACGGCTCGAGGCGGTCGGCCGCTGCGAAGAATCGGTCGCCTGGTTGAGCGATTGAGGGTCCTCCGTGCTGCCATACGTGGCGGTCGAGCTTAGCGAACCGGGCGGCTGCCGCGTGTGCGCGCCATGGCCCATCGCCTCGGTGGTGCGGAGGGTCGATGACGCGCCGGTCCATGGTGGGGAGGCGGCGTAGTTCCGTGGCGCTGATGCCTCGGCTGCAATCGGGAACCCGACGCGGCCGGGCCTCCGTAAGCCGATGGAGGGGCGCCCGTGGAGCCACC
Organism: Aegilops speltoides; assembly: GCA_021437245.1. NCBI lineage: Eukaryota > Viridiplantae > Streptophyta > Magnoliopsida > Poales > Poaceae > Aegilops > Aegilops speltoides. The sequence continues at coordinate 332,980,947 of CM038142.1, read as the reverse complement.
GAAGCGGAGACGGTGACGACGAAAGCGGACCTCTGGATCGGGAGGCCGCTTCGGTGCGACCGCCCAGCTAGGGCTGGGAAGCGGTGGTGGCACTCGCACGGTGGCCGCAGTAGGACGGCGCGGCCGGGGTGAGGGGCAGCGTGATCGCTGGCATCGAGCTGGCGGCGCGCGGCGCCGCGAAAGCGCCGGCGTCGGCCATCGGGTGCGGACGGGTGGCCCAGTCGGCCATCGCGGGCCTGGGCGACGGCCGGCGCGCGGGTGGCGCCGCGAGTGTCGGCGCTCGGCCATCAGGCCAAGGCGGCGTCGAGGCCGCCGGTGAGGGGAGCGCCGGATAGCCTCCAGTGATGGCCGCATGTACGGAGTACCACGGCAACGCCTGCTGGCCCGTGGCCACGGCCGGATGGAGCGGCGGGGGTGGCCCGTACGGGCTCGCCAAGTAGAGGCGGATGCCCTGAACCGCGACGACCAAGTCGTTGAGCACGCCGGCCATGGCCTCCGGTGTGAACTGCTGCGGCTGAGGGGGAGGTGACGGCGGCGGCGTGTGTTGGACGGGAGCTGGTGGCCGCCCGTGGCCCGGCGAGATGCCGGGAGGCTTCGGCGCCGAGAGGACGCCGTGGCGCCCGCCGAGCGAGGCCGTGGCGCCCGGCGCGAAGCGGCGGCGCTGGTGGAGTTGGCGGCAGCGGCGGTGGTGGCGGTGGTGGCGGAATTGGAGGCGGCGAAGACATGGTCGAAACCCGGGTACCTGATACCAAATTGGTAGGACTAGGGTTCCTACCAGCGCGACTACGTAGGTTATAGGGATGAGGTGGAGGTGGATGAGGGCTGGAGCGGGCGCACCGGCGAGTGGGCGCCGTCGCGGCTAGGGTTTAGGTGCGGCGGCGGTCGGCTGGTGTCGGCTAGGGTTCCGGCTCCTCAAGGAGCCGGGCAACAGAAGATGATAATATCTTTATTGCTTAATTCCGAAAAGAGTCTTACAGCCTATATTTATAACCTAGATAACTTGCATAAGAATTAACCTAAGATAACTTGCTTAAGAATTAATCCTAAGATAACTTGTGGGCTTAAGATGCCCGGTGGGCCTAGCTAAACCGGCCATAACAAGGTCACCTGAGCAATAGCCAGATAAACAGTAATACAGCACACAACGAATTTGATTGGTACACCCTTGGGACACTCCTTTTGATAAACACCAATTATATATGGCCACTAGTCTCTGTGCTGTCATTGGTCAAACATTCAAATTCAAGTTAGCTAATCTTTTAATTAAATATATAAAGTATGGAAGAGCTAGCATTTGATACATGTCCACTGTATGTGCATCATTGTTTTGTAAAAGATAAACATCATACATTCACACTTTTGGTTTCCCTCACTGAGGTGCGAGTTTGAGCAATTTTCTTTCCATTAGATCCAAAGAACGGATCGGGTTCCACTATCAAGATATAACGGAACAAAAACTAAAAAGATCCTCAAGGTTCGAAACTAGAAAAATAAAAGACATCGTTCCAAGCGTGAGTTTGAGCAATTAGAATGTGCAATTGCAGAGTTTATTATTTAGTGTATTTGTTTCACATTGTCTTGGTTTTACCTGAGTTTATATTTGTCTGGTTGAGCTGATAATTTGTAACTCGGTTTTCTGCAGATCATCTCCTGCTGGAGGGACAGGTTGAAGAGCTGGGGCTATGATCCACTCTTTCTAAGTGTTGATCAGAGATCTGGATTATCTGCTCTTGAAGAGATGCTGGAAGGACAGACAACTGTAGTTGTTGGTCCAAGTGGTGTTGGGAAGTCCAGTCTTATTAATGCCTTGAGATGCAAGCAAAACATTTCAGAGGAAGATCCAATACATCAACTTCTTGAACAGGTGACTGTTACATAATTTCAAATTGCATTTAATCCCAGGCATATCGTCATCAGTTTCATATAACGAAAGGTTTAACCAATAATTTCACTTAATCACATATGTTCTTACTTTTTGTTGCATTTTGCCCCAGCTGCATGGCCCGGCTCATGCCTGATCGGGTTGCCAATGGCACATCTTGTTCCACATGGCTTGTCTTCCTTAATTGATCCATCTCATCAGCCAAACTTACGACGATATAATTTTCCTACTTCAAATTCTCACCCATTTCTGAACCTTTCAATGCCGTACAAAATCCGTTCTGAGAATTTCATAATTTCTTGTTTTGTTAGTTTTCCTCTAAAATGTAACACCTTTTCTTGGCGGAATATTTATTTACGGATATAAACGTACAGCTGGTTACTAAGGTTGGATTAATTTATCAGGAGTAATGGTATCTTTATCTAAAAAAGAAACTCAATTTGTTAGCTATGCTTGATATTGAGATATTGCCGATTGGATTTGCTGAACTAATGTGTTGCCTCTGATATGGTATTCAGGACTAATTCAATATGTATTTTTTTATGTGGTCCCAAGTTGGTTTGCCTTGCAGAATAGGAGACGATGGAGCAAGTATGCATTGTTGTCCGTTTCTTATGTGGATGCAATAGTCTTTTTTCCTTGTACCTCAGATATTGTATAGCTTGACATGCTTTTATTCATTTTTCCCGTCGTTGCGAAGTTTCTCAAACTTTTTCCAGTAAACTTTAGCACGTGTAGAAACCTTTTTCGATGTAGAAACTGAAGTCCCTTGCTTGTGCACATTCTTTTCCAGAATAGTAAATGGTTTGGTGAACAACGCGTTGGTACTGTGTCCAAGAAAAGCGGCAAAGGAAAGCATACCACACGTCATGTTTCATTACTTCCAATAGTTGATGGAGGTTTTCTTGCTGATACTCCTGGATTTAACCAGCCTAGCCTGATGAAAGTGACCAAAAGGGGTCTTGCAGAAACATTCCCTGAGGTTTGTTCACTTGATGCTCTATTTAGTTCCAGCTTCTGTGCATGAGCAAGTTGACTCTGTTATGGTTGTAGTTTAGTTTGTTATGACATTTGCATAATTGTGTTATTGATTTTGTATCCAGATAAGAAAGATGCTAGAAGAAAATGAGTCCTCCGGCTGCTTATTTAATGACTGTGTTCACCTTGGTGAACATGGCTGTGTTGTCAAAGGTGACTGGGAAAGATATCCATACTATCTGCAGTTGCTTGATGAGATCAAAATCAGAGAATCCTTCCAGTTACGAACATTTGGAACTAAAAGAGAAGGTGATGTCAGGTAAGCCGTAAATGTTTCCTTTATGAGAATCACTAATGCACACCAACACCAGATACATATGCCTTTTCTTCTCTATTTCTAGTACTGTGGTTTCTGTTTTTAAAAGATTTCTAGCAAATGTTCTCTAAGCTATAAGCTATCAAATAAATAAAGCCAAATGTGTGGAAGACAGGTTAGTTTTTTCATAGTTTGGCAAGGTGAAATGCATTATGGTGAATGGAATCTACCTTATGGCAGTAGGCCCTAGGTTACCTATTTAGCACTGATCTGCTTAGCATATGCCGATCTTTCCATGATTGTGGTGACAGCAGTTGCTTTTATTCATACAGAAATGATCCCTATATTCGGAAAATTTTCTGGTGCAGAATCATGTGGTTATTTAATTTTCTTAGGTTCCATACAAATTACTTTCTCCATTTCGCTACAACTGTCCCCACCCTCGGTGCACTTTGTCTAAAAAATCTAGCCATTTAGGGAATCAAGACTAGCTCATGCTATATTTCCACTGCCTGCCTTACTTTAATGCTTTGGAAAAGTTTAAGTAATTGTATACCATGCCTATTCATGAAGGTTTTCTATTAAAACTTTTTCTTGGGTTAGTGTTTCATTGGCCCATGCACATGGTGGCCTAGATATATAATAATCTACTCTATAGAGTCATATTTGACAGATTGGCACCCTTTCTTTAGATCAGTTCCTGCGTATCAAAGCACCTACTCTTTTTGATGGATGCTGAACTTTGTGTGTGTTAACAATGCAAACATACCCATCTTGCTTCAGGTATAAAACAGGTACCATGGGTGTGAAGCAAGCAGAGCCTCGCCTTCAACTCAAAAAGCACAGGAGGGTGTCCAGGAAGAAGTTGAACCAATCGATTCTCGATGAAATGGATTCTGACATGGATGACCTTGATGATGACTACCAGTTCGGTGTAAGCCGACGTAATAGCAAACGGTGAAGCTGATTCTTACCTGATCTAACAAACTCTAAACATTACCAAGGAGGAACAATGGATGATGTACATAACTGGCTCTCTACTGTCGCCGCCATGTCTAATTCTACTGACCAAGTTTTGAAAATAGAAATGTGTAGACGAGGAAACTACAGAAATGTGCCCTAGATGGTGAAGATTGACATTACTTGTTTCCCTGTGACAACATCGAGAAGAAGAAAGTAAGATAGCCAAAGAAGCAAATTTACACAATCTGCCACGGCGTTGTTCTGAACTTTCATAAGGTGGTGTTGATTGCTCTACAATCAATTTTATGAGGTACAGCTGCAGCCTTGAGGCGTCGATTTAGGTTTCTGATGAGGCTCACAGTAGACCTTGGACCAACATTGGTAATACATCATCAAGTCGTATTTTCAAATTCCAAGTGTTTGGTTAAACCACGAGGAAACTTCTTGGCAGCTTCGTAGCCCAAGAAAACTAAACCCCGGGTGATGTGTCATAACAGCATTTAGATTGAGAGGAATGCCTGATAAAGGATGTAAGATTATGCAAAACAAACGTCCTGTAGGATGGGCTATATGTGGTTGTGGACGCAGTCACGCAGAGCGGAATAGAAGAAGCCCTTGGACCAACATTTTTTTTATTTTGTTTTTTTATCTAACGACATAAAGCATCATAGCTCCAATTTCAAATATGAAGCCCTTGGACCAACATTGATATACATTATCAATTTTGTTTTTTTAATGTTGCTCTGTTAATTAATCTTTTGTTCAGGATAACCATTCCTTTAAATAGGTGCATAAATTAGAATGGCATGAGAAGTACATCAGGAAGGGTTCAGGGGTTTTGGAGGCTATATGCCTCACTCAACTAGTCGAGTTTACCACAAGAAGGATCTGCATGCAATGATAAAAAGGTCAGAGGTCAACGTCAGTTACCCCTTTTAACGACCAGTGATCTGGTTGGTAAGAAATCCGAGTCCTCTTTACTTTGACCATTTTGACGAATCGTCCATCGTATACAGAAGCATAGCATATAGTACCTGCCTCCACTCCACAACCGTGACGCAAGGCTGCAGTTTGCACATTGTATATATTGTATTTAATATATGTATAATGTATGGTCCCTAATCTGACCATTTCTTCATCAGGAATCAGATGGAAGGCATTATCTTGACAAGCAACCAGACGGGACAAAACTCCCCACTAAACGAACTGCACATTGATTATCAACGTCACTAGTTTTGTCAGCAGTTTCTTTGTGCTTCTATTTATATGTAGTAAAAATAAATAAAAAAAATTCATGACAGCCACCAGGGAATCTTGTGCTTTCTTTTTGTCAGCAGCGCAATAGCTAAGATAAGAAACATAATTATTTTTTATTGCACGACAATGCTTGCACTTGCAAGCATGAGTATAGGCTTTTTCCTTTCCCCTTTTTTGGCGAGGGGCATGAGTAGAAGCTGTGGTCTCCATGAAATTAATTTGCGCGATGTTGCCGAGTCTTGAGTGTTAGTAATTTCTGTGTGAAACTGATCTTTTTTAACCTTCAAAAAGGCCTAGGCATGCTGTATGCATAGTTCTGTACAAGTGTCATGCACTAGCTTCATTTCTCTACAAGTGTCGTGCACTATCGAATATATTGCCAAAATGAACGGATCTGTTCCTTTCAAGAAGAAATGGAGAAATACTTTGCTTCTTATCGAGTTCGGTAGGGCGCTACCATCAAACTATATGTATGATGATTCTTAATCTAGGCAGGGGATATTTGGGATTATCAAATTTTGTAGTGCTGAGTCACTCTTTATCTAGCGGTTATGATCAGTTTGTGTCGTCTAGTCGTCCTACTATATGCTTAGGTGCTGCCCTGTTATGGTAGCATTCATGCTGCCCACGAGTGACCCCTAATAACTTTCAAAGGTTTTAATGGCAAACGGAGCATTTTTCTATACGAGTCGATTGATCAAATACTCGGTTAGCATGGAATTTGGTCTCTATGCCAGAGAACCTGTGCTCGGCTGCTAAGGGCCAGGTGTTACCCAAACGGATACATCATTGATACTGTATTTCCAACTATTTCCAAGGACTAGTTAACCAACTTGGCAGGGCATCAAGCATGGTTCGGATCGGCTAAACAGGGCTTGAGTGGAGAACAGATCAGGAGAGAAAGTTTGTATAGAGTAATAATTGTATATGAAGAGACTCAGCTCACAATATTTCGGGTAAGTCGGGATGTTCCCGACTGAAGTGGGTGCAAAAACTGATAAACCAAACTACAATGGAATGAAGGGACAATCCGGAGCACCTTCTTCCCGCATGAGACGGATGAAATTATGAATCTACAACTATCAACTAGATTGGATAATGGTTTTATAGCCTCACATAGGGCTCCTTTGATTCAAAGGATTTTTATAGGAATTTCGGAGGATTAGAACCATTAGGAATTTTTTCTATGTTGTTTGTTTGATTCATATGATTAAATCCTATAAGATTTTTTCCAAAGGATTTCTCTGTACTACTTTCCATAAGATTTCTGACATCCACTTAAACCTCTTTGAAAGAACCATTTGTTTTCCTATGATACAATCAAACAACCCAAACTCCGATCCTCTAGGATTGAGATGAGCATGACATTTCAATCATATGTTTTTCCTATTCCAACGTTTTAGAATCCCGCGAATCAAAGAGGCTCTAAACCTCTTTGTAAGAATCCTTTGTTTTCCTATGATGCAATCAAACAACCCAAACTCCTCTAGGATTAAGATGAGCATGGCATTCCAATCATATGCTTTTCCTGTTCCCGCGTTTTTAGAATTCTGCGAATCAAAGAGGCTCTTAATGGAATGGTATTTTTTCAGCCCGGAGTACTTATCATTGGCCCGTCGTGTTAGAGACGGTAGTAGGGGCCAAGAATGCTCGGTGCTAGATGGATCCCATAACCTATGACATACAATTTGGCACCAGCTATTCCTCCAAATGTGAGAGTTTTTGCATGGTGCTTGGTTATACGTCTCTAACATATCTATAGTTTTTTTATTGTTTTATGCCATGCTTATATTAAATAAACATAATTTTGACACATATTTAAGTTATCTTTATTTTTTCCTAGACTAACCTATTAACTCATTGCTCACCCCTATTTGCTGATTTGTGGACTTTTTTTTAGAAAAATCAATTTTATAAGGCTCAGAAAAATCCCAGGAAAAATCAGCGAACATCTTAAGTCCATAAGCTTTCGGAGGTCACCGACCCCGGCAGGGGGGGGGGGGCTGTAGGCCCCACACGCCCTAGGGGGGCCGTGGCCCTGCCGTGTGTGTCAGTGTCGAATCTGGCAGATCTTGGGTAGGAGGTCCCGAGCTAGTAGTCTTGACACGATTGTAACGAGGACACAAGCTTTTATCCAGGTTCAGGCTCTCCTAAGAGATAAACACCATACGTCATGCTTGTTTTGTATTGATTTGGGATGGAGTACAAGAAGGGGAGCCTTGGCACAATGGTAAAGCTACTGACTTGTGACCATGAGGTTCAAATTATGTAAACAACCTCTCACAGAAATATAGGGAAATGTTGCGTACAATAGACCTAAAGTGGTCGGACCCTTCTCCGGACCCTGTGCAAGCAGAAGCTACATGCACCGTGCTACCCTTTTTTGGGATGGAGTACAAAGTACATGATCTACTTCGTGATCGTTGTGTGTACAATTGTGTTCTATCAACTAGCTCAGCCTTGGCTTATATAAATTATCGGAGGCCAAGGATTATAAGAGTCCTAGTCGGCTACGTTGGTGGAGAGGACCCTCCATGAAAAAGGAGTCCTTGTTCTTTACACCAAGGCTTCTTGATTTTCCTTGTAGATTGCCATGGGCCGTCCAAAGTGGCCATAGAACCGACAAGGGGGTCCTCAGCCTGGCCCAATTGGACGGAAGTCGACATGGTGAGAGCCCCCCTAGCTGACACCAGTTGTAGCTCCTGGACCAGTCTTCAAGTCTGGCCACACCTCAGCTTATCCAAGCTGCTCGTCGTCTTCCGTCGCCGGTCTTGAAACTGGTTCACGGAAACTTCCCTCGATCAATGTCTTCTTGCAGCCGAGCTCCAATGCCGAACTGCACCCGAGGTGACATATACCACCTCAGTCTTGAAAATGTTGAAGTAGTTTAGCCGAGCTGCATGCCAGGAAGATTTCTTTTGCAGCCGGCCTCCATGTTGGATTGCTTCCAAAGAGTTGGATTGCTTCCAAAGTGGTGCACACCACCCTGGTCTTGAGTTATCGATGTAGATGGCTGACCTTTGTGGACAAAAAATTCCCATTAAGTCGGCTTCCCCGAGTTGATTTGTCACGAAATATTTCTGATTGGTGCAATTTATTCTCTGCCGAGATATATAGCCAGTAGCCCTGAAGGTGTGTGCTAGCTTAAAATCTGGTATGCATATGAAGGATACAATGAAACCGCTGATCTTAGTACCCCCCTAGACTCAGGTCAATTCACAAAATCGGCTTGTGGATCGAATTCTCATTGGTAGCATACTTTTAGGAAACAGTGTGGTGTGTAGTAGCCCTCGAGACTCAGGTCGGGTGCGAGTGGCCGACATGAGGATCGTAATCTTCTCAAAAACCGTATTGTACTTTGAATTTCCTGCATTGAATCATCAATGTAGTAGCCCCCGAGCCTCAGGTTTGACAACACGACCGACCTAAGGATTTCATCTCCTCGGGAACTAGTTCAGCTGACGTTTGTGTTTCATCATCACCGAGGTGCAGCTCGGTACGGAAGATGCCGAACTGCGGGTCGATTTATTTTCAAACAGAATTGCAATGCAGTACACTTCGACCAAGAAGATATCTTCCCTCCCAGACAAAAATCATACAACAGATTAGAAGTGTCATAAGTTTGAAAAACCAAAAAACTTACGTAAAAACATTACGCTTGAATTAAGTCAAGTTTTTTGGTGCTAACCGAAATTTGTTTTAAAATTTAAATTATGCTTTCTTCGTGTTTTAACATAATTTGCTTTTGATTTTAAGGTTTTGAGTCGGCCAGCCTTCGGCTTCAACCTCTTCATCGCAAAGGCGGACCCAAAGTGCTTCTCAAGACAATTTAGACAAGCTCAACTTAAGTGGCAAAGGGAAGCAAGGCTATTGGCCGAGTATTCAAGACGAAAAAGGAGCAATAGGAAAAGACCTCAAAACGACTAAAGGAAGAAAACACCTAGGCTAAAAAACAACACATATTAAACTAAGAGCACCAAGTCCTTCATGACTTGGGTAAAGAAAATGTTTTAGAATGAACGTTTTTGTTCTACACAAATATAAGGGCTGATCAAACCAAACAAAAATTGAAAATTGAAAATTTCTAAGCATGAAGGCGACTTAGCTATTTTATGCTCCCGGTGTTGATGGCACGATCCAAGCTTGCGAGAGGTCCCGATGTGGTGGAGCGAGGAGGTCGGCTCGACGAAGTTGCGACACGACTCATTCACGTGGTGAGGCAAAGCCCTCGGTCTAGCTAGCGTGACGAAGTAGGTCGGCAGGGTGATGTTGGAGCCTCCGGAGCAGGTCGAAGCGATGGCGAAGCCCCCGGGCCAACTGACGTGACAGAGCAAGTCGGCATGGTGGGCGTCGGCTTGATGAAATGATGGCGCGACGATGTTGGCATGCGTGACCCCCATGATCCGTGGGGCAACGTCTCAGCCTTGGTGATACCTCAGCCTTGACGACCCACTCTACAAGGCACTAGGCATAGGCGAGGCGGTTGGACTTCGCCTAGGTGGAGCTCAGGCACCCTAGGCGAAGCCAAGGTGTACGAACAGTTTTGGCATCGTGATGTACTTAGGATATTATATGTGTATCAATATTGATTCAGACCATATAAGTGAGTGAACTACTAGCTACCGCCGTTTGAATATTCCCATTTGGCATGTATGTGCAATATGACACGATTTATCACTGGAGTGGAGAATTTCTTGCTTGTCATGCCTAGAGTTTCACTTATGCTCTAGGCAAGACGTATGATCGATGCCTAGCGCCTAATCATTCCTAAGTGCCTTCTAGGCGCCGCCTCTTCCAATAGAGTTCTAACCCACTTCGTATGATCATGTGTGGACGCAAGCAAATAAATACACCCGGGGACATGCAGCAAGCACGTATCACGCGCACCACCACTGTTGTTTTCCCACTGCATTTTTTGCAATGTTGAAATGGTTTACCCATGAACGCAACATAAAGCTTTAGGATTCTCTGTTGTTCCCCTATTGCAATGTTCAGAGAAGAAGGGTGATAGGTACTATCATTACAAACTTCTATGAGCCCACCATCACATCAATAGTGAATCCCTCGAGTTCAAAAGCGGCTAATGCTGAGTGGTCGACCTTCACAACACCATGAGGAAATTAACTCAACATATAGAAAGAGGATGACCAGATCTCTTGTAGGAATTCAGTTCTAATCATGCAAGGGCTCATCCATATCCTAAGAACTAATACAACTACTCAAACATGCAAATGGAAAACATAGAAGAGAGGGACTTGATACAAGCCGACACCGAGTTAGTGAAGGAGAAAGGCATGGCGGTGTTGGCGGAGATGGCATGTGTGGGGATGACAGAAGGACAATGCGGTGCTGTGGTGGAGCCTCCTCTTCCTTCTTCCTTTCTTGTCCCTCTTCTATGAAGATGATCATGAAGCATTAATGTAAGCGATGGAGATTGATCTTGGATGAGAATGTGTGTTGGCCAACGGTTAGGGTTGAAAGTCTATATATAAGAGCTCTCCTAAAGCCTCCTTTGTAGATGTATCTTCTTTCCATTGATCCAAGGGCTCTAGATGAGACAAATACAAGACCAATACCTCCCTTGGTGATCAAGGAAGTTGTGGGAAAAGATAGGGACGAAATCCACGAAGAACCGCGAATGATCTCGATGAATTGGAAGCTTTCTAGGCCTGGTACGACTGTCGGTACGACCGAGCCTGGTTTTACCTAACGCCGTCATTTGTCCTGGAACCCTTTAGTATATTTGCCGTCATTTCTTCATACAAACTCCGATTTGGGTATTCTTGGAATCATGTGAACGAGTTGGATACACCTCTGACATTGGATCTTCAATTTGGGCACTTTAAATGTCGTATTTCAACACTCCAAAGGCTTGATTTTGGTGCCTGGAAGTCCTCTGTATTGATCCCTACCTTGGACTTTTCATTGTGCTCCATGGTTGCTCCAAAACACCTATAAACAGAAAAAACAAAGAATACTAATAAAAACTAACTAAAACCAGAAACTATGTAGTGCTCACAATGAAAAGTATATAAACTGGAAATCAAGCATAATGGACAAATCATTGGCTCAATGGAACATGATATATGGAGATAATATTTAATAAATGAGAAAAATGTATATAAAATAGAGTCATCAATGACCAAATTGAAAGCCCACAAAATTCTTTCCTTTCTCCACTATCTCCATGAATGTTTCAATCCTTTGAGGCCTATGAGCTCTGCCACTTCAGATTCCAAATCCCTGCTTGTTCGGAGCTACCAAACCATTCCATTCAGAACCGCCAAGCTACCGTGCCATCTTTCTGTACCCTCTTCTGAATTTCCAAACCATCCAGCTTGAAATTTCCAAAGTAGTTTGAGAGAGTTGCACATTTGTGAGGTTGGTCATTCAAATCCTCCTCCTCCTCCTCGATCGAATCCAGGTCATCAAGGAAGGAGAGCGGGTTTGAGCGATGAGTGACAACCGCGAGCTTCTCCACTTCCATCTTGCCGGTCTGAGCGAGGCCTAAGTGCTCAAGGATGTGCTCCTCCTCACGGTGGCATGCCTCCATTTTGAGCTCGCAGAGCAGCAAGACTACCCAGAGTGGGTCATCAGAATCAGGCTCGGGTTGGCCACATCATTCACCGAAACAAGGGGGCAACATGGCTGATGGGGACAATGTTCTCTTCACACCGCCTGCGTTAATAGAGCTGCCAAGACCTCGTGAAGTGCTAGATCCCCCATGGCCGCCAGATCCGCCATGGCCATGGGAGAAGGATCTGACGGTTGCCTGATACGTCTCCAACGTATCTACTTTTCCAAACACTTTTGCCTTTGTTTTGGACTCTAACTTGCATGATTTGAATGGAATTAATCCGGACTGATGCTGTTTTCAGCAGAATTGCCATGGTGTTATTTTTGTGCAGAAATAAAAGATCTCGGAATGACCTGAAAAATCCACGGAGGCATGTTTTGGTAATAAAAAATATTGGCGAAAGAATCAACGTCAGGGGGGCCACACCCTGTCCACGAGGGTGCAGGGCGCGCCCCCCTGGGGCGCGCCCCCTGCCTCGTGGGCCCCCTTGAGCTCCACCGACCTCAACCCCAACTCTATATATTCACTTCGGGGAGAGAAAAAATCAGAGAGAAGGATTCATCACGTTTTACGATACGGAGCCGCCACCAAGCCCTAATCTTCCTCAAAGGGCTGATCTGGAGTCCGTTCGGGGCTCCGGAGAGGGGAATCCGTCACCATCGTCATCATCAACCATCCTCCATCACTAATTTCATGATGCTCACCGCTATGCATGAGTAATCCCATCGTAGGCTTGCTGGACGGTGATGGGTTGGATGAGATTTACCATGTAATCGAGTTAGTTTTGTTAGGGTTTGATCCCTAGTATCCATTACGTTCTAGGATTGATGTTGCTATGACTTTGCCATGCTTAATGCTTGTCACTAGGGCCCGAGTGCCATGATTTCAGATCTGAATCTATTATGTTTTCATGAATATATGTGAGTTCTTGATCCTATCTTGCAAGTCAATAGTCACCTACTATGTGTATGATACGGCAACCCCGAAGTGATAATAATCGGGACCACTCCCGATGATGACCGTAGTTTGAGGAGTTCATGTATTCACTAAGTGCTAATGCTTTGGTCCGGTACTCTATTAAAAGGAGGCCTTAATATCCCTTAGTTTCCAATAGGACCCCGCTGCCACGGGAGGGTAGGACAAAAGATGTCGTGCAAGTTCTTTTTCGTAAGCACATATGACTATATTCAAAATACATGCCTACATTACATTGATGAACTGGAGCTAGTTCTGTGTCACCCTATGTTATAACTGCTGCATGATGAATTGCATCCGACATATTTATCCATCATTGATCCATTGCTTACGAGCTTTTCACATATTGATATTTGCTAAGTTTCTTCTCCGTTGCCACTGTTACGATTACTACAAAACTGCTGTTGTTACTTTTGCCACCGTTACCGTTACTTCCATACTACTTTGCTACTAAATACTTTGCTGCAGATATTAAGTCTTTCAGGTGTGGTTGAATTGACAACTCAGCTGGTAATACTTGAGAATATTATTTGGCTCCACTTGTGTCGAATTAATAAATTTGGGTTGAATACTCTACCCTTGAAAACTGTTGCGATCCCCTATACTTGTGGGTTATCAAGACTATTTTCTGGCACCGTTGCAGCGACCGTAGCTCTATTCTTCGAGTCACTTGGGATTTATATCTGTTGATCACTATGAGGAACTTGAAAGATGAAAGAACCAAGATTTGTCCCTCAACTACGAGGGAAGGTAAGGAACTGCCATCTAGCTCTGCACTTGATTCACCTTCTGTTATGAGTAAATTTGCGACACCTGCACCTGCTATTGATTCTGATATGTCACATGTTATTGATGATGTCACTTCTTCTATGCATGATGCTTATGATGATACTAATTCTATGCTTAATAATACTATGCCACTAGGTGAATTTCTTGATGAACAACTTGCTAGGGTTAGAGAGAACGAAATTATTGAAACTGATAATATTGATGAAAGTGATGATGAAGATTCTCCCCCTAGATATGAATTGCCTAATGTACCTGAGGGTTATGTTACGGATAAAGAAACTGCTAGAGACCTTTTTGCTTGCAAAGATAGATATGATCTTAAGAAACTGTTAGCTAAGCTAAAAGAAAAGTCTCTGAATGCTAGAATGAAATATAACCCTGCTTTTGCTACTTCACCTATCTGCGTTACTTATAAGGATTATGATCTCTCTGTCGATCCTGAGTTAATTACTTTGGTTCAATCTAATCCTTTTTATGGCTATGAATCTGAAACTGTTATGGCACATCTCACTAAATTGAATGATATAACCACCCTATTCACTCATGAGGAAAAAATTTGTTATTACTATATCCTTAAATTGTTTTTGTTCTCATTAAAGGGTGATGCTAAAATATGGTTTAATTCTCTTGCTCCTGGTTGTGTGCGTAGTCGCCGAGATATGATTTATTACTTCTCTGCAAAATATTTCCCCGCTCATAAGAAACAAGCTGCCTTAAGGGAAATAAATAATTTTGTGCAAACTGAAGAAGAGAGTCTCCCACAAGCTTGGGGGAGGCTTCTCCAATTACTTAATGCTTTGCCCGATCATCCTCTCAAGAAAAAATGAAATACTTGATATCTTTTATAATGGACTAACCGATGCTTGTAGAGACCACCTGGATAGTTGTGCTGGTTGTGTTTTCAGGGAAAGAACTGTTGAGCAAGCTGAATTGTTATTGAATAATATATTGAGCAATGATAATGATTGGACACTTCCTGAACCAACTCCTAAGCCGACTCCGAAGAAAAGGGGTATTCTATTTCTCAGTCCTGAAGATATGCAAGAGGCAAAGAAATCTATGAAACAAAAAGGTATTAAAGCTGAAGATGTTAAGAATTTACCACCTATTGAAGAAATACATGGTCTAGATAACCCAACACATGTAGTAAAGGTAATTTCTCTCTATTGATTTGATGAAGGTGATATTCCTCGTCATAAGTCTGCTAGCCAATGCTTGGATGAGTTTGATAATTTTATTGTTAGACAAGAAAACTTCAATGCTTATGTTGGTAGAAAATTGAAACATAATGCTTATATGATTGAACACTTGAGTGATTATATGTCTAGAGTTAAAGGTGACCTTAAACTTATTAGTAAACATGCATCCATGGTTACCACTCAAGTAGAACAAGTACTTAGGGCACAAGATGATTTGCTCAATGAATTAAATAATAAGAAAAATGATAATGCTATTAGAGTTATGACTAGAGGTGGTAGAATGACCCAGGAACCTTTGTATCCTAAGGGCCATCCTAAGAGAGTTGAGCAAGATTCTCAGAGAACTAATGTTGATGCACCTAGTCTTTCTAAGAAAAAGAAAAAAGAAAAAAGATAGGACTTTGCATGCCTCTAGTGAACCTGTTATAGACACACCTGAGAATCCCAATGATATTTCTATTTCTGATGCTGAAACACAATCTGGTAATGAACATGAACCTAGTGATAATGTTAATGGTGATGTTCATGTTGATGCTCAACCTAGTAATAACAATGATGTGGGCATTGAACCTGCTGTTGATCTTGATAACCCATAATCAAAGAATCAACATTATGATAAGAGAAACTTCATTGCTAGGAAGCACGGTAAAGAAAGAGAACCATGGGTTCAGAAACCCATGCCTTTTGCTCCCAAGCCATCCAAGAAAAAGGATGATGAGGATTTTGAGCGCTTTGCTGAAATGATTAGACCTATCCTTTTTGCATATGCATTTGACTGATATGCTTAAAATGAATCCTTATGCTAAGTACATGAAAGATATTGTTACAAATAAAAGAAAGATACCGGAAGCTGAAATTTCCACCATGCTTGCTAATTATACTTTTAACGGTGGAATACCAGAGAAACTTGGAGATCCAGGAGTACCAACTATACCATGCTCCATTAAAAAAACTATGTTAAAACTGCTTTATGTGATCTTGGAGCTGGTGTTAGTGTTATGCCTCTCTTTATATCGTAAACTTGATTTGAACAAGTTGACACCTACTGAAATCTCTTTGCAAATGGCCGATAAATCAACTGCTATACCCGACAGAATTTGCGAGGATGTGCCTGTTGTGGTTGCAAACGTTACTATTTTAATGGACTTTGTTATTCTTGGTATTCCCGAGGATGACAGTATGTCGATTATCCTTGGTAGACCCTTTTTGAATACTGCAGGGGCTGTTATTGATTGCAACAAAGACAACATCACTTTTCATGTTAATGGTAATGAGCACACGGTACACTTTCCGAGGAAACAACCTCAAGTTCATAGTATCAATTCTATTGGAAAAATTTCAACGATTACTATTGGAGGTTTTGAATTCCCTCTTACTACTGCCAAAAAGAAATATGATATTCTTATTGTTGGGGACATGCATATCCCCGTTGAGGTAACGTAGTGTTATTCGAAAATTCCCCGGTTTCGTGTTATTCGGAAGAAGTTTGTTAACAAGACTTGATCAACTTGTTAGTGGATTCCTTTTGATGAGCATGGGATGGATGAAGTTAGAAAGCACAACTCTCTGTACCCTTCTTTTACTTTCTGTTATTTAGATTAAATAAAGTAGAAATAGCATTTTTTGTCTGTTTTCTGAATTATCCATGCAATAAAAAAAATACCCCAAAAATAAAAGTTCTCCAAATGCCCTGAAAATGAAGTATGATTTTTTGTAGAATATTTAAGAATTTCTGGTACTCAGAACACACCAGGGGGACCCATCATTTGGCCACGAGGGCACAAGGCGCGCCCACCCCCATGGGGCGCGCCCCTGCCTTGTGGGCCCCACATGCCCCCTGCACTTATTCCAGCACCCACACACTTCGTCTTCCTCCAGAAAAAAATCCTCCCATAGCTCAAACCCGTGTTCTAGCTTGTTTTGCTGCCATTTTTGATCTCCTTGCTCAAAGCTCCATTCACAAAACAGCTTTGGGGGATTGTTCTTCAGTATGTGACTCTTCCAATGGTCCAATTAGATTTTGTTCTAGTGCTTTATTTATTGCAAACTTTTCCTGCTGAGGTGACCCTGTTCTTGAGCTTGCATGTCAAAATTATATGGTCCAAAGTAGTTTTAATGCATGATATAGCCTCTAGGCACTTGTGGGAGTAGTTGCTATCAATCTTGTTGAGTTTGGTTCACTTTTATTTTGAGTCAATAAAAATTTCAGAAATTTTTCAGAGAAAAAATGATGAAGAGATTGTTGAGGGGCTCCTTGAGCCGAAGCTCGAAGGATAAGCAGAATGAGGAGAATAAAAAGCCCAAGTACAATCTTCCTCGCACCGCGGAGGTCCGGCCGTGTGAATGGCCTTGTGATGCGTTCTTGAAGGCCGCCGGAATTTACGACGACCTTTATTACTTGGCTGAGAATGCAGGCCTCACCGACTTCCTCCATGACCAGCGCGAATAGTATCTCCTACTCACTAATATTTTCGTGCAAATTTTTTACTTCCATGCTAAGAAATCACCACCTTCAGTGGAGTTTCACTTATATGATGAGGTTAAGGAGATGTCGCTCCATGATTTTTGTTTGGTTTGCAAGTTATCCTTTGTGGGCAGCATCGAGGAACCACATCCTAGCGATGTGGATGGATTTATTGATAGAATTGCTGTAGGAGAAACAAGGAAAGTTTCAGATGCAAGAACTACTAGTATACATTTTCCTGTTCTACATTACTTTGCAAAATTTGCTAGTAGATACTTAATTGGTCGCGGGAACAGTGGAAATCTTAGTGCTCCTGACCTTGTTATTTTGCACCATGCTTTGTTTCGTGATACAACCTTCAGTTTAGGCGCTATTGTTGCTAAACGGTTAAGTCTGAACCGTACAAAGGGCCCCATTTTTGGAGGTATCTTTGCTTCACGCCTTGCTAAACACTTTGAGATACCTATTAGGCATCATGAGAAAGAGGAAAAGTTGCTGCCCACTATTTTTCTAGATTATAAGAGTATGGTAGCACATGACTTTATTGTTAAAAATAATAATAAGATGCTTAAGTATAACTTGATATTTGATAAAACTCACTGTGTGACTATTACCTTGTCTGCACCCTCTTTGTTTAACATACTTTCAGGCACGTACCTCATCTTGCCCGAGGCAATTTATGCATACTGGAATCTGACACAAGTTCCAGAGCCTGACCAGAGCCACCACTTGACCCCTATCGACAATCTATTTATCAGTGGGATCCGGAGGAGATCGCTAACCAGTGGCACCCTGAGGATCCTCCTCAGTACACTAGAGAGAGTAGCTTCGATCCGTGGGCATAGACCAACTTAGGCCAAAAGCCTAAGCTTGGGAGAGTACGTATTTCTCACCGACATTACATTCATGTTCACACACTCATGCTAGTTGTCGGTGTTCATACTTTTTCATTGTACTATCCATGCTAGTTTATTTTCTTTTCTTACTTTCTTCTTGTGTGTTTGAAAAACCTGAAGAAAAACCAAAAAATTAGTTGTAGCCTTTAGCTAGTTTACTTTCCATGCTTGTAGTAGTAAAACTAAAAGAAAACCCCAAAAGATTTCTCGTTCTTCTTTTGCTTGTTGGGAGCTTTCCCGTGTAAATAGTTTTATTTCTTTTCTTTTCTTTGGGGTTGAGAGGAGAAGACCACGATGAAAATGTTGAGTGGCCCTATGCATTATTGTTGATCTAACCAAGAGCCCATATTACCTTGTCTTTTCCTTTGTATTAAATGCTTGCAGATTCTAGCTTAGTCCAATGCACGTGCACTATTATTATTATCCACACCGTTCAATCGTGCGAGTGAAAGGTAATAATGACAATATATGATGGACTAATTGAGATGAGAGAAGCTAGTATGAACTCGACCTATCTTGTTTTTGTAAATATGATTAGTTCATCGTTCCTGATTCAACCTATTAATAATGAAACATGTTTGCAATGACATTTAGAGATTATAGTTTCTCATGCCATGCTTAATTAGCTAGGACTTTATAATGGTTTACCTTGCGTGCCAACATGCTATTAAAATGGTTGTGATGTGGTATGATAAGATGGTATCCTCCTTTGAATGATTCGAGTGGCTTGACTTGTCACATGTTCACACATGTAGTTGAAACAAAATCAACATAGCCTTCACGATATTTATATTCATGGTGATTTATATCCTACCCATACTTGCACTCATTGTTGGTTAATCTTAATGCATGTTCATGACCGTTGTCGCTCTCTAGTTGGTCGCTTCCTAGTCTCTTTCTAGCCTTCACTTATACTAAGCGGGAATACTGCTTGTGCATCCACTTCCATAAACCCCAAAGTTATTCCATATGAGTCCACCATACCTTCCTATATGCGGTATTTACGTGCTGTTCCAAGTAAATTTGTATGTGCCAAACTCTAAACCTTCAAATGAAATTATGTTTTGTATGCTCGAATAGCTCATGTATCAAAGGGTTGTCTATATCTTCCATGCTAGGTGGGTTATTCTCACGATGAGTGGACTCCGCTCAACATTCACGAGAAAATGGCCGGTAACCGGGATGCCCAGTCCCATGCTCAAATCAAATCAAAATAATTGCAAACAAAACTCCCCCAGAATTGTTGTTAGTTGGACGGTACCCGTTGTTTCGGACCAGCCATGGATTGATGCTCGTTGGTGGTGGGGGAGTATAAACTTTACCATTCTGTTTGGGAACCGCCTATAATGTATGTAGCATGGAAGATATCGAGATCTCTTGGTTGTTATGTTGACAATGAAAGTATGCCACTCAAAATATTATTTATCTCTGTTTCAAAACTCAAGCTCTGGCACCTCTGCAAATCCCTGCTTCACTCTGCGAAGGGCCTATCTATTTACTTTTATGTTGAGTCACATCATCCTCTTATTAAAAAGCACCAGTTGGAGAGCACCACTGTCATTTGTATGCATTGCTATTAATTTACATTGAGTATGACTGTGACTGGATCTCTTTTGCCATGAATTACAATGTCTAGTCAATCCTTGATCTTCAGGGGTGCTCTGCATTTATGTTTTGTGGTCTCAGAAAGGGCTAGCGAGATACCATCTTGTTATGTCATATCATGATTGTTTTGAGAAAGTGTTGTCATCCGAGATTTATTATTGCTCGCTAGTTGATTATTCCATTGATGTGAGTAAACATTAGACCTAAATGTTATTGTGAATATGGTTAGTTCATAATCTTTGCTGAAAACTTGAATGGTGGCTTTATATATTTGCAACAACAAGATCAAACAGAGTTTGTAAAGTTTTTTTATCACTTTCAGTTTGTCAACTGAATTGCTTGAGGACAAGCAAATGTTTAAGCTTGGGGGAGTTGGTACGTCTCCAACGTATCTACTTTTCCAAACACTTTTGTCCTTGTTTTGGACTCTAACTTGCATGATTTGAATGGAACTAACCCGGAGTGACGCTGTTTTCAGCAGAATTGCCATGGTGTTATTTGTGCAGAAATAAAAGTTCTCGGAATGACCTGAAAATCCACGGAGGCATGTTTTGGAATTAATAAAAATATTGGCGAAAGAATCAACGTCAGGGGGCCCACATCCTGTCCACGAGGGTGCAGGGCGCGCCCCCTGCCTTGTGGGCCTCCTGGAGCTCCACCGACCTCAACCCCAACTCCATATATTCACTTTTGGGGAGAAAAAAATCAGAGAGAAGGATTCATCGCGTTTTACGATACGAAGCCGCCGCCAAGCCCTAATCTTCCTCGGGAGGGCTGATCTGGAGTCCGTTCGGGGCTCCGGAGAGGGGAATCCGTCGCCATCGTCATCATCAACCATCCTCCATCACCAATTTCATGATGCTCACCACCGTGCGTGAGTAATCCCATCGTAGACTTGCTGGACGGTGGTTGGTTGGATGAGATTTACCATGTAATCGAGTTAGTTTTGTTAGGGTTTGATCCCTAGTATCCATTATGTTCTAAGATTGATGTTGCTATGACTTTGCCATGCTTAATGCTTGTCACTAGGGCCCGAGTGCCATGATTTCAGATCCGAACCTATTATGTTTTCATGATATATGTGAGTTCTTGATCCTATCTTGCAAGTCAATAGTCACCTACTATGTGTTATGATCTGGCAACCCCGAAGTGACAATAATCGGGACCACTCCCGATAATGACCGCAGCTTGAGGAGTTCATGTATTCACTAAGTGCTAATGTTTTGGTCCGGTACTCTATTAGAAGGAGGCTTTAATATACCTTAGTTTCCAATAGGACACCGCTGTCACGGGAGGGTAGGACAAAAGATGTCATGCAAGTTCTTTTCCATAAGCACGTATGACTATATTTGAAATACATGCCTACATTACATTGATGAACTGGAGCTAGTTCTGTGTCACCCTATGTTATAACCGTTGCATGATGAATTGCATCCGACATAATTATCCATCATTGATCCATTGCCTACGAGATTTTCACATATTGATCTTTGTTATGTTACTTATCCGTTATCATTGTTACAATTACTACAAACTGCTTGCTGTTACTTTTGCCACCGTTACCGTTGCTTCCATACTACTTTGCTACTAAATACTTTGTTGCAGATATTAAGTCTTTTAGGTGTCGTTGAATTGACAACTCAGCTGCTAATACTTGAGAATATTCTTTGGCTCCCCTTGTGTCGAATCAATAAAGTTGGGTTGAATACACTACCCTCGAAAACTGTTGCGATCCCCTATACTTGTGGATTATCACTGCCACGGCTAGCGCACCGAGAGAAGAGTTTGCGTGCGGCATGTGAGACGAGAGGTTCCGCTCCCTCGCCACGTTGAGCCAATATGATGAATTCTTGCATGACGGCATTGTCTCAAACAGTGGAGGAGACGAGAAGGGAGGGGTCGGCGTGCAGGGTAGTTAGTAGTCGCACAACCAACTCGTCGGCGGTTACACCTGTGGAGGTAGAAGGTGAAACCTCTCTCCCACGTTGGCGGTTGGATTAGAGCGAGATACAAACGAGACCTTCACATACTTCAAATGTGGAGGATATGAGGTCTTTTTTTTTTTTGAGTGAGCTTCATAAATTTTGACAATCTAGAAGCGTATGACGACTATATTAGAGTGCCATTTTAAGTAAAAATCATCATATTAGCTGTTATTAAGGCAATTGCCCTACTGTAACGACTTGGCGCTAGAGTTGCACCTAGTAGTGTCGAGTGAGAAACGGCGGTGCGTCGCCGTCAGGCGCATCGCTTGAGTCTGTCAAATATCTGGAGTGTCGGCTTCACGCGGCGAGGTAGACGAACTACAGGCTCCCAGCTCGCTGACCGCTTGATGCCAACACTGGAGACGACTTTAGCCGTTGTCGTTTCGACAGATCCCGGTCGGGCATGCATGAAAGCTGCCCGGAACACCTCGCTGTCTTTCCGTTTCACCCAGATGTAACCTTCACCTCGCCAGGTAGCGAGTAAACTACCGGAGGATGACGAAGGGGAAGTCCCAAGTGGCAGCTCACGCGGCCGTGTATTCGCGTTCCGGAGGTCAGAGCGCCCGGCCGCGCGCGGCCTGCCTGCCCGCCTCGGCGCCCCGGCGCGCCGGCGCGTGCCGGGCGCGTGCCCCGGGCGCACGGCCACGGGCGGGAACGTGAGGGCTTAAACAATCGGGGGAAAACCTATCCCGAGCCGCGCTGCTGGCGTCGTGCGTTCGGTACACCGCCCTTCGCGGCTTACCTGTTCCTGCGCTCCTGTTTGTTAATCCGGAGAGGCTCTAGCTGTTGGGGCTGCGCAAAAAATATTGGCCCAATCATATCGGTGACTCTCTTTTCTTTCTTTCTTTCTCTTTTGTCCTGTCTTTTTAATGCCGCTATCTTGTTTTCTTTGGAGCAGCAGGAGTGGCGGCACTGCTTGTACGTAGCAGGACAACAGTTTTGTTTTGTCTGTGGAGGTTTCTTTTTTCTTTTTCTTTTTCTCTCTGATGATGGCTCCTGGTCCTGGTGGAAGTCCTTCTGCTCGCCTCTTTCCCTAAATGAAATGGCTTATCACATGACGTCATGCATCTTTTTCTTAAAGTGGCCATTTCAACTACCGGTGCTACAAGGGGTATTATTTTGGGACTTCCTTTTCCCCCCAGGAAAATGACTTCTTCTTTAGACTGAGTGTACATTCCAGTACTTTTACAATGCAAAGCCGCTGACATGTCACACCAAGATTACAATCCAAAATATTTGCGATTTTGCATATTAGTTTAACTATGTTTAATTTAAGGGGTTAGGTTTAGCTTTAGAGAGCTTGAAGTAAGTGCCAAGTGAACAAAAGTAAGGAGGGGCATACTGTTTACCCGGGTTCAGGGCCCTAACGGGGTAAAAGTCCTACTTTTGTGTAAGGTCTCAGTCTATTCCGCCATGATTTGGAGTTCGAGCTACAATAGGAATCAGATCTCGAGGGGGAGATCAATTTCCTACCCACGACTACCGACTAGTCGTTATGTCCACGCCACTCCACACAGAAGAGGGTTATCGATATTTAAACATTTACAAGGCCCAGGGCCCATTCAGGGTCTGCAAGCCGAGAAGGAAGTCGAGGCAAGTGGGGCACCTGTTTGAATAACCAGCTTCTTCGCGCGTTGGTTCATCCTTGCAGCTGACAATCCCCTCCATTTAAGATGCGGCTTGCCCCCAAGCCATCGCACGCGGGAACTGTTGCTAGATTGCTTCGTAGTCTTCACAGGTTGCAAGATCATCAGTGCAGTCAGACCATTTGATGGGAGCTTGGATAATTTTCTTGTTGTCTCGACGAACAACACGTCGTTGAAGAACTTGCGCAGACACTTGCAGGTGAGCATCAGGTGGTGGCAATAGAGGTAGCACTTGGCGATCCGGCGGAATCATCTTGCACAAAAGTGAAACATGGAAGATATGATGGACCTTGCTGGTAGCTGGAAGATCGAGATGATAGGCCACTTCACCGACGCATTCCATAACAATGTAGGGACAAAAGAATTTGTAAGCTAACTTATGATTAGCACGAGGAGCAACTGATGCCTAGATATAAGGTTGAAGCTTGAGGAAGACTTGATCACCAACATCAAAGGAACGCTAAGTGCAGTGTTTATCAACTTGCATTCATCCGATGCCGAGCTCTCAACAATTGTTGCTTCATTGAACTGAAGATAACATGTCGGTGTTCTAGCCACCGCAAAAAATCTTTAGATGTAACAGTGCAATCAGAAGCAATTCCAAAGTGCCGGGGCAGATGCACATAAACGATTTCAAATGGGGTTTTATCAGTGGTTGAATACCAGTTGGTGTTGTCTCAGTACTCACACAATGCTAACGATTTGGACCACTTGGTCGGATGCACACTGACAAAGCAACTCAAGTAACACTCAATTTGTTGGTTCACCTATTCTGCTTGCCCATCTGACTGATGTTGTCTTGCCAAACTCACGCGCAATTGTGTACTTTGCATATGCTAAAACAATTCCTTACAGAAAAGGCTTGTGAAAATTCGATCACACTACTAGGGAAAACCTTATACACAGAATCTTAGCAGCAGCGTGGTTTAAAAACAGACGCTACTGCTAATTAGCAGTAGCGAGCTTCAGAAAAGAGTGCTACTAATATCTAAGTAGCAGTAGCGCTCTAGGTGAAACGAGCGCTACTACTATAATTGCCGCGGTGTTGCCTCCAGGCTAGATATAGTAGTAGCGCACTTCCAAGGGACGCGCTACTGCTAAAGTACTTAGTATCAGCATTTTTCCTCAAAACTCGCTACTGCTAAGTATCACCGCAACTAATTAAGTTTAGTCCCATACTGCTAAGCGAACAAGGTGTTTACCACCTTAAATATGTTACTTCTCAACCTATCTTGAGCACTTGGTCTTCATTGAACTATATGTGTATGATTTTTGGCTGCAATATGAATCCTGCTTTGTACCTATACAGTGCACAAAGAGGATTCATGTTGACTATTTAGATTCTACACAAAAGATCAATGATGACCAATGTATATTTTTGATGTTTTTACATTGCTTAGACTTAGAGCGTTTTTCAGACAAAGCGCATCGATATTGGGATAAACAAAAGAAATAACTGCTTCCATTAGCGATGGCGTTTTTCACTAAAACGCTATAGATAAGTTAGCTATAGCGCTTTTTCCTTATGAGCCTTCTGCTAGTTCGACTTAACCACCCCCGGCTCAAAATTTCGCTAAGTCCTCCTTTCACCCCGGCTGTTCTCCTACTCCTGTCGCCGCCGCCCCCTGAGCCTGCCCTCACCGCCGCCCGAGCCCGCCTCAACCTCACTGGCCCGCCGCCGCTCTCGACCTCACCGCCGCCGCCCGAGCCCGCCCAGGACCGCCGCCCCCCGATCCCGAGCCCGCCCTCGTCGCCCCTACCTCCGTCGCCGAGCACCTCCCCACCACCGTCTCTCCCTCTGTAAGCCCCCCACCCCTCCTGATGTAGGGCGGAACCCTAATTCGTCGATCTTTCACGTTTGGAGGGGATCCTACGGAGGAAACACGAAGAACACGCGGAAGCACAAGGGGAAACACGGGGAAAACGAGGGAGAATCACTCAACCAACAAGGAATCGATCACACAAGTGCTAGATCACCACACACATAAGAGATCCACAAGATACATAGTCAACAAAGGTAAGGATACAAAGGAACCGTTCATCTCCAAGAGGAGGCCTTGATGTTCTTCCCTAAAGAGGGGTCTTGAATCCGCTAGGGGATCTTCTCGGAGGAGGTCCTGATCTCCGTGGAGAAGTAACCGAGTGGATGAGCAAAGGCTCTCACACAAATATGAGCTAATCCAATGCTAAGTCTCAAAGTGAGGAGATGGGGTCCTATATATAGAGTTGGGGGCGAAGGGGTACATGGGCTCAGCCCAACACGCGCACACACGCGCTGGCCGGATGATCCAGACGAGGGTCCGGATGATCCGGGCTGAGCCGGATGATCCGGGTGGGGACCCGAATGAGCTGGAGGCTCGGCTGGCGGTGGCGACGGGCCGGATGTCTGGCTGGCGGTCCGGACGTCCGGGCGGTGTTCGGATGATCCGGGCCTGGGTCCGGATGATCCGGCTTCAGGTTTGAGCTTCGGGAGTCCTTGGGTGATTTAGCCGGATCGTCCGGGCCGGGGTCCGGATCGTCCGCGCTCTGTCCGGATCGTCCGGGCCGGGGTCCGGATCGTCCGGGCATCCTGGTCCTTGGTGGTTTTTCCTCTCCGTCTTCTCGTATGTCTTCCGCCTCCGGTTCTCCTTGCCTCCTAGCTTCTTCGTGGTTGACTCCTTGGTACCTGAGTATGCATAGAGTTTCCGTTTGAGGTAGTAACCATGTCTCATGTGAATCGAAGGAGAGTTGTGAGAGGAGTGATGTCACCTCGGTTTCGAGAGCTCTTGCACGTGCTCGAGTCATAGGTCCTTGTGGGGTTGGAAGTGTTGGTGTAGAGTCCATGGGGATGATGGAAGGATGCTCCGCATCATATCCCCTCCCTTCGAAAGGATCCGACCTCGGATCTAGATCTTCATCACCATGGAAAGGCGAGAGGTCTTTGACGTTGAAGGTGTCGCTCACGTTGTACTTGTCGCTTGGTAGGTCGAGCTTGTAGGCGTTGTTGTTGTTGTAGCGTGCTAACACCTGGAAGGGTCCATCGGCTCGAGGTAGAAGTTTGGACTTGCGTTCGTTGGGGAAGCGTTCCTTGCGAAGGTGTAGCCACACGAGATCGCCTATGTTGAAGATCATGGGTTGCTTGTTGATGTTGAGCTTGGTCGCTAGTCGTTGTACTTGGCGCTCGATGGTGTTTCTTGTATCTTCATGCATCTTCTTGATGTAGCTTGCACGGGCACTTGCGTCGAGGTTGGTGCGCTCTTGTAGAGGTAGAGGTAGAATGTCCAATGGGGACAATGGGTTGAAGCCGTAGACGACCTCGAAGGGGGACTTGCCGGTCATCGAATGTCTTGCGCGGTTGTAGGCGTACTCGGCGATGGGTAGACACGCCTCCCACTCCTTGATGTTCTTCTTGATCAACACGCGAAGTAGAGTGGAGAGCGTTCGGTTCGTCACCTCCGTTTGGCCGTCGGTTTGAGGATGGTATGCGGATGAGAACAAGAGCTTGATTCCGAGCTTGGCGCAAAGAGTTTTCCAAAAGTAACTCAAGAACTTGACGTCACGGTCGGAGACGATTGACTTTGGTACTCCATGGAGGTGTAAGATTTCCCTACAAAAGAGATTTGCAATATGTGAAGCATCGTCTACCTTGTTGCAAGGAATGACATGTGCCATTTTAGAAAATCGGCCCACAACAACAAATACGGAGTCCTTTCCATTTTGAGTTCTAGGCAAACCAAGTACGAAGTCCATGCTAATGTCTTCCCAAGGTTGATAAGGAATAGGAAGAGGCATGTAAAGACCATGAGATTGAGCTTTTGACTTAGCTTTGCGGCATGTTGAGCATCTTGTGGTGAAGCGTGAGACGTCTCGAAACATCTTTGGCCAAAAGTAGTTCTTGGAGAGCGTGGCGAAGGTCTTGTCGCGTCCAAAGTGTCCCATGAGTCCACCTCCACGAGCCTCTTGCAAAAGGAGCAAACGAAGAGAAGACTCGGGTATGCATAGTTTGTTAGCTCTCTCCTTGAGGTAATATTGTTCCCAAGATGTATGCGTCAAACATTTAGCATAATGAGGTGCAAAAGATGGATCACTAGCATATAAATCTTTTATGTGCTCAAAGCCAATAACATTCAACTCAAGTTGGGTGACAAGCGTGCATATGCGTGGAAGTGCATCGACAACTACATTTTCCTTGCCCTTAATGTACTTGATCACATATGGGAAAGATTCAATAAATTCACTCCATTTGGCATGACGCTTGTTCAATTTAGTTTGACCTTTCAAGTACTTAAGCGTTTCATGATCGGTATGGATGACAAACTCATGAGGTCTAAGGTAATGTTCCCAAACATGTAGTACACGCACTAGAGCATACAATTCCTTGTCGTACACGGGATAGTTAAGTTGAGCACCGGAGAGTTTTTCACTAAAATAAGCAATGACTCGTTTTTCTTGCATTAAAACTCCGCCAATTCCGGTACCACTTGCATCACAATGAACCTCAAAAGTTTTGTCAAAATTGGGCAAAGCGAGAATCAGAGCATGAGTAAGAAAGACTTGAGCTCATCAAAAGCGTTGGATTGCAAAGGTCCCCAAACAAAAGGAGTATTCTTCTTACTCAAAGCATGCAAAGGGGCTGCAATAGTGCTAAAGTTTTTCACAAAGCGGCGGTAAAAAAACCTGCAAGACCAAGGAAACTTCGCACTTGTTGCAAATTGGTGGGTTGGGGCCAAGTTTTAATTGCTTTGATCTTAGTTTCATCAACATGGACACCCTTGGAAGAGACAACGAAACCCAAGAAAACCACTTTGTCAACGCCAAAAGTGCATTTTCCAAGTTGGCATAAAGACTTTCTTTTCGAAGTGTTTGCAAAACAAGCTTAACATGATCAAGATGCTCTTTCATGGTTTTGCTAAACACAAGAATATCATCGAAGTAAACCACAACAAATATTCCAATGTATGGACGAAGTACATGATGCATGAGACGCACAAAAGTTCTGGGAGCTTCCGACAAACCCATAGGCATAACCAACCACTCATATAGGCCAAATTTTGTTTTGAAAGCAGTTTTCCATTCATCACCCTCATGAATGCGGATTTGATAATAGCCACTTTTAAGATCAATTTTTGAGAAAAAGTTGGCTCCACTAAGTTCATCAAGCATATCATCTAAGCGAGGAATGGGATGCCTATAGCGCACGGTAATAGCATTTATAGGTCTACAATCGGAACACAAGCGGAAACTTCCATCGGGCTTAGGCACAAGAATAACGGGAACAACACAAGGGCTTAAGCTTTCACGTACATGACCGTTGTCGATTAGTTGTTGTACTTGCCATTGAATCTCCTTGGTTTCTTCGGGATTGACACGGTATGGAGCTTTGTTTGGAAGTGGTGCTCCGGGAATGAGGTCAATTCGATGCTCAATGCCTCGTAGAGGAGGTAGACCCGGAGGTAGCTCATCGGGGAAAACATCTTGAAATTCCTGCAAAAGAGATTGAAACACCAAAGGTAGTTCGTGAATGGTGTTAGTTTGTGTATCTCCATCCTTGCACACAAGGACAAAGTGCATCACACTCGATGGGTTCTCACACACTTCTCTCATCTCATGTTTGGTGGCGAATAGTATGAGGTTTTTCTCTCTAGGCTAAGAGGCGCCACATTTGGCTTGTGGCTCTCACTCACTTTTGGTGGCTCACTTTCTCACTCTTCTCTCTTTGGTTGGTGGCTTGTTTGTCGGCTATCACTTGACTAGGAGACATGGGTCGAGGACATATTCTTTGCCTTTCATCTTGAAGCTATAGTGGTTTGTACGCCCATTGTGGTAGACACCACGGTCGAATTGCCATGGCCGACCAAGGAGGAGGTGGCAAACGGTCATTGGGACCACATCACACTCCAAAGTGTCCTCATATGCACCGATTTTGAAGGATACTTGGACCGTATGCTCAACTCGTATAGTGCCGGAGTCACTTAGCCATTGAACCTTGTAGGGGTGCGGGTGCTTCTTCTTAACCAATTGGAGCTTGGAGCATAGTTCTTCGCTTGCCAAGTTGTGGCAACTACCTCCATCGATGATGACCTTGACGGAGCGTCTGTTAATGCCGGCCTTTGTGTGGAAGATGTGGCATCTTTGATCTTCTTCTTGTTGATGTTGAAGTGTCAAGACCTTGGAAACAACAAGAGCGGGGCTCGTATCTTCATCACAAAAGACTTGAGCATCTTCATTCTCGTTGATGCGCCGGTGCATGGCCACTTGCTCAATAGCTTCCATTTCATCTTCACTCATTGAGTCGTATGTGCCATCGTCGTTGAGTATCATGGTGCGCTTGTTGGTGCATTCATAGGACTTGTGGCCTCGGCCGCCGCAAGTGAAACACTTGAAGGAGCTTGTCTTGACGGTCTCATCGGTTGGAGTAGATGATGAAGCACGCGGCTTGGAGTTGCTTGTAGTAGGAGGAAGACGACTTGAACTTGAAGAGGTTTTCTTGTAACTTGACTTGTCGTCGTTGCTTGGAGAAGGCTTGGTTGATGTCGAAGTTGGAGTAGTTGTTGAATCTTGGTTGTTGGAGAAGCCTTATGTCTTGGATGAGTACTTGGCGTACTTGAAGTCATCTTGCACTTGACGTTCCACCTTTGTAGCTTGATGCACGAGCTCAATAAGGTTGGAGTAGGGTTGGAAGTCGGCGATCTTCTTGATGGGATGGTTGAGTCCATTCAAGAATCGTGCCATTGTTTGCTCATCATCCTCCGTGACATTGGCTCGAATCATGGCAATCTCCATTTCCTTGTAGTATTCTTCAACACTCTTTGTTCCTTGCTTGAGGAGTTGTAGCTTCTTGAAGAGATCACGGTTGTAGTAGGTGGGCACAAAGCGTGCTCTCATGACATCCTTCATTTGAGCCCAAGTGGTGATTGGAGGTTCACCTCTTGCTTGTCGGCGCTCAAGGACTTGTTCCCACCATATGAGCACATAGTCTTGGAACTCAAGTGATGCCATAGCGATCTTCTTTTCTTCATCATAGTTGTGCAAATGAAAGATTTTGTCGACCTTCAATGCCCATGAGAGGTACTCTTCGGGATCATTGGTTCCATTGAACTTGGGCATTGTGAACTTGAGCTTGCCATAGCGTTGTTCTTCATTGTGTTGAGGTCGATGTTGATGATGACGTTCTTGACGTGGAGGGTAATCATCCTCATGTTGCTCTTGGCGAGGAGGAAGTCCATTATCAACTTGCTCTTGTTGACCTTGAGGTTGGGGATGAGCTTGAGGAACTTGCGAAGGAGCTTGACGTTGCACATGCGGATGGTAGTTCCTCTCTTGGATTTCTTCTCGAAGGGCTTCCTCTTGATTGCGCCTTTCGCGATTGCGGTTGGCGATAGCTCGACTTGATGCTTGAAGGGCACGTTCCGCCTCAAGAGCTTGTGCTTCTCGTTGTTGTTGTTGAAGACGTTGAGCCTCGGCGTCTTGTTGCTCTTGATGTAGGCGCGCTCGTTCTTGTTCTTGTTGGCGACGGAGACGTTGTCGTTCTTGAGCTTGAGCAAACGCCACTTGGTTCGATTGAGGACGAGGAACTTGTTCATCAAATTGCTCTTGGGGATGCTTGTCGTGTAGTGGGTTGCGAGATGCATGACGGTCTTGACGCGCTGCTCGTCGAAGAGTGTTCGATGACGGTGTACTTGTGTCGGAGAAGGAGTCGTCGGAGTGGCGACTTGAGTGGCTCCGTCTTGAGTGTGAGGAAGTAGAAGGACGCCGGTTCACCAACAAGGCACGGAGCTCGTCCATTCTTGCATCGTTCTCTTTCTTGTGCACGTCGAGCTTGTTGTCGATGCGTTCGCTCATTGCTTGTTGCTCTTGATGGAGAGCTCGTTGTGCGGCAAATAGGTGGTTCTTGGTGACGTATGATGACATGTCGATGTCTTGTTCGATGAAGAGTGGATTTGTAGAAGAACTTGGCCTATCCATCATTTCAAGCAAATTGTGAGTGGTAGAAGGAGAAGAACGAATACCAATGTACCTTTGACCGAAGTTGAAGATGAATCAAGTTCACTCAAATGCGGACAATGAAATAGCACCATTGGTACCGATCCTTGTCGATTCTCACACCTACACAAGTAAAAGCTTTTGGTGGAGCTTGGTTAGGATGGTGGCACAAAATTGATTGCAATCGTTAGCTTGACTCAAAAATTTTGAAGAAGATTCGCAAATTCGCATATGCAACAAGTAGACCAAGCAAGTAGTGGTACACGGAAACACACACGCAAATAGATAAATGAGATTGTGCAAACCAAAAGTGAGCCAAAATGTGGAATCCACGAAAATGCTCTTGTTGCCCAATACTAGAGAGACGCTAGCACAATTGCACAATAGGCGGATACGGAGCTTGTGCACAACCTACTAGGCAAAAATGCAACGATCTCTATCCCAAGTATGCTATGTGTATGGTATTTTGGTGCAATGATCCAAGATGATCTTATATGACAATCTTAATATTGTATGATGCTATGCTTGTTGCTTATAAGCTCTTTGCTTATCTTTCCTCTTTGCTTAAAAACTTGAGTGGCTCTTTCTCTTTTGAGCTCTTTTCTTATGCAAACTTCACGAACTAAGATAGCAATTGTGTATGCGATGACAACTTTGTGACACACAAGTTGATTCCGAGATATGCACCTCGATGGTATGTATGATATGGTGTATGCAACTAATGTGCACAAGTCATGTTGCTGGCAATACTCAATGGCTAGTCTCGATGGGTAAGCAACGCAAAAGATTGTCTATGATGGTTATCAATGCAATTGCAAGGTATGACAAAGATGTCGTCGATGTTACCGTCCGTAGCGAAGATGAGTAGTCGACCAAAATGAGCGTTTGTTGTTGATGTCGCACCGCGCCTAGATAGCTGAAACACAAAAGGACACGGAAATCTCACTCAAATTGTCGAACTCAAATTCAAATGGTAGTACGGAGGTTGTGTCTTGGGGTTTTGGCAAGTGGAAGTGGTGGTGGTTGGGGTGGGGAGGTGGTATGAAGGTGTAGACGGAGGTGGTGGTGGAGGGGAATGCAGAACTGCAGCTTCGTCAGCGGAAGCCGGATGATCCGGGCCAGGAGCCAGATGATCCGGGCACGTCCGGATGATCCGGGTCGGAGTCCGGATGATCCGGGCAGGTCAACTTCGCACGGGAACTGCTCGGGAAGAACACGAAAACGGGGAGAAATTTGATGATTTCGGGGATTTTGGGTGGATTTCGAGGGGGAAAAGGTGGGGAAAAGCAAGATCCACGAGTTACACACCGAATCCACGGATCAAAAACAACAAAACATAATCAAAACCAACAAATCACAAAAAAATTTGGGGGGTATTTTTGTGGGGATTTTCGGATTTTAGGACGAAGACAACAAAATCAAGCTAGAAAAAGAGGGGTAGGGGCTCCAAAAACGTGATCAACGTGGCTCATGATACCATATGATGTAGGGTGGAACCCTAATTTGTCGATCTTTCACGTTTGGAGGGGATCCTACAGAGGAGACACGAAGAACACGCGGAAGCACAAGGGGAAACACGGGGAAACCGAGGGAGAATCACTCAACCAACAAGGAATCGATCACACAAGTGCTAGATCACCACACACATAAGAGATCCACAAGATACATAGTCAACAAAGGTAAGGATACAAAGGAACCATTCATCTCCAAGAGGAGGCCTTGATGTTCTTCCCTAAAGAAGGCTCTTGAATCCGCTAGGGGATCTTCTCCGAGGAGGTCCTGATCTCCGTGGAGAAGTAACCGAGTGGATGAGCAAAGGCTCTCACACAAATATGAGCTAATCCAATGCTAAGTCTCAAAGTGAGGAGATGGGGTCCTATATATAGAGTTGGGGGCGAAGGGGTACATGGGCTCAGCCCAACACGCGCACACAGGCGCTGGCCGGATGATCCGGACGAGGGTCCGGATGATCCGGGCTGAGCCGGATGATCCGGGTGGGGACCCGGATGAGTTGGAGGCTCGGCTGGCGGTGGCGACGGGCCGGATGTCTGGCTGGCGGTTCGGACGTCCGGGCGGTGTGCGGATGATCCGGGCCTGGGTCCGGATGATCCGGCTTCAGGTTTGAGCTTCGGGAGTCCTTGGGTGATTTAGCTGGATCGTCCGGGTCGGGGTCCGGATCGTCTGGGCTCTGTCCGGATCGTCCGGGCCGGGGTCTGGATCGTCCGGGCATCCTGGTCCTTGGTGGTTTTTCCTCTCCGTCTTCTCGTATGTCTTGCGCCTCCGGTTCTCCTTGCCTCCTAGCTTCTTCGTGGTTGACTCCTTGGTACCTGAGTATGCATAGAGTTTTCGTTTGAGGTAGTAACCATGTCTCATGTGAATCGAAGGAGAGTTGTGAGAGGAGTGATGTCACCTCGGTTTCGAGAGCTCTTGCACGTGCTCGAGTCATAGGTCCTTGTGGGGTTGGAAGTGTTGGTGTAGAGTCCATGGGGATGATGGAAGGATGCTCCGCATCACCTCCCCCACCCCCTCTCTCTTTGCTTAGTTAGTAGATGATTTTAGTAGTAGTAGATGTTAATTTAGGGTTCATAGATAATGATTTTTAGTAGAAGTGGATATTAATTAGTAGTAGTGATGGTAAACTAGCTGTATAATTAGCGGTTGTAGATGTTAATTAGTAGTAGATGTAGTAGTAGATGTTAATTGGTAGTAGTAGATGTACTAGTTTCTTTCTATTTATAGTAAGTTTATATTTAGTAAGAACGAGTTGAATTAATAGAACTAGTTTAGTTTTAGTTGAACTAGTTTAGTTTTAGTTGAACTAGTTTAGTAAGTAAATTAATAACTAGTTGAACTACTTTATTTTTAGAAAGAACTAGTTTTTTTCTATTTATAGTAAGTTTATATTCAGTAAGAACTAGTTGAATTAATAGAACTAGTTGAACATGTCATATTTGTTGTTATTTTTTAGTTTAAGCAATTATTTCATGTTTTGGTTACACCTCCGAGTGGCCTATGTTTTGCCGGAGTGTTGATTAATTTCTGTTCCGCAAATTTCAGCGCCGATATGTCCTTTTTAGCAAAGGTCATGCCGGATTTTTCCGTGAATTCGCATGACTTGTGCTAGAATATGTATAAGTTTAATCTTTGAATTATGAACGTAGGAAATGTCGTACTCGGACGACGACAGTCTGCCGGGAGAGTGCAGCTGGTGCCACGATGATCGAGGTATGTGAGACAGGTTCGTTGAGTTGGATGAAGATCGGCACTTCAACATTAAGCTCGAGGAGACCTTCGATGTTGAAACGGTACGCAACAACGACAAGTGTTTTTTTCGTAATTAAGCATGACTTCAACTATTTCAATGTCTAATTTTCATCTTTTACAATTCGACTAGCTTATCCCATGCCATGCAAGACGCTATGTCTTGGAGAGGATGGGTTTTAAAGACCATGAAAATTTTGAAACAAAGAAAATACACCTAAGGACCCATCATGATATGGATTTTGAAGTAATTCATGCAATGCTCAGAGCGTAACCCATTTTGGTTGCCAAAATTGGGAAGCACTTTGCAAAATGTATGGTTTTTATGAGGGTATGATTGTCACCATGGATCTTGGTGATCCTGACATCGAGCAAGACAATATGGACATTTGGGTCCTTGTTGATACGCTTCCGATTGTACCGCTATGTGAGTTTCTCAAACATAGTTATTAACTAATTTATATTGTTTATTTCAAAATAGTTGACAACTTATTTCCATTGATAGCTTATTTTGATTCTTCAAAGACTGTGCGGAAGATGGTAGACAAAACCCACTACACCGATGGCTCCGAATTAACTTATAAGGAGAAAAATCATCTGATCGCATTTTGTACTCTTTTTGAGGATTACAATAACTATTATCAAACTCCTCCAAATTATGGTGAATACGTGCCACTAGTGCATGTGTTGAACCACGGTAACTTTTCTGGAGATACCCTAGTAAGATTTTTTACTATTACGACATCTGTGCATCTTTTGCATACTTCTAAAATTAGTACATCATTGCTAACTACAAAGTTATTACTATGTTTTTCAAATGTAAACTCCCGATGGATTGTGTGCCTCATCCGATGTATCTGAATGGTCGCCTTACGCTTCGAACATACCGCCAGTAAATCTAGGAGCTCACCTGTGCATATCGGATTTCTAAAACCGTGAACACATGTTCATCAAAGAATGGAAGAAATGTATGGACATTCGCAAGGAGGTTCTTGGAAGTAACATTCAAAGAAAGGCAAGAATTGGAGACAGGCTAATCTCCATTCTCCATAATGGAGAGTCAGGGGCTATCTTGTTTTTTGCTATTTTACCTTAGAAAATGTAGTAGGTCTTAATCGAATGTAGTAGGTCCTATGAGGTACAATATGTTTATTATGTGGTAATGTGTTAGAGTTGATAATGAGGAGTACTTGTGATTACGACTAGTGACCAATTTGCTATGTGATGTCATTGATGAAAACGATGATCTTGAGGAGGTGTTATATGACAATGATGTATTATGGTGATAAGTTGTTAATGATATGATGATGATGATGATATTATTATATCATTGGGTGAAAGAACCGCAGATTAGTTTCAAGTGGATGGACATGCACTTGAAACTAGTCCACGGTTCTTTCACCCCGTGATGTAATAACTCATTATGATGTAAAAACAATCTCTAAATTCCTGTTGTATGAAAACTTGTGTAAAGGTGTATGAATACAACATGAAATAAAAAAGAAATAAAATACTAAATAATAGTAGTAGCGCGGGCAAGGAGAAGCGCTACTACTAATTACCAGTAGCGCTCTTCTAGAGAAGCGCTACTACTAACTCAATTTAGCAGTAGCGTGGGTCTAGGCACGCTATTGCTAAGCTTTAGCTGTAGCGCCTTATCAGTAGCACTCCTGCTCGCGCTACTGATAGGCCTAAAACCCGCGCTGCTGCTAGGCTTTTCCCGAGTAGTGTCATGATCAGAGACTATGGACAAAATACCATGCAATTTGTATACTGTATTCAGAAAAACCTCTGCCACTATCACTGCTGTAAAGGGGTGATGCAAGGGTATGAAGTGACCATATTTTGAAAATTTGTCAATGACCACCAATATACAATTATATCTTCCAGAAACGGGGAGTCCCTCAATAAAGTCCATGGTAACCACCTACCCGGGCAAGTTGGGAATTGGCAGTGGTTGCAATAATCCTGGGTAAGGCATTCGCTCTGGTTTGGCTTGCTGACAGACTATGCACTCATGCACCTAGTTTTGACAAAGGATTTGATAGCAGACAAACAAAACAACTGTCTGACTCTTCTATAAGTCACAGGGAACCCTGAGTGGCCGCCAAGTGGTGTGTCATGGAAGGCCAGATAGGGTCTATAGTTCTTTGTCAGTATCAACCCGCAGATAGTTATTAGTGCACAACATCCATTTTTTAGACTAAACTTGTTGTCAACAGAAGGGTCTACTGCTATTTTTTGGAGGAGTTTTAGAGAAATTGGGTCTTGATTGTAGGTAGGTGCAATATCAGACGACCAAGCTGTCTGAACCGATGAAATTGATTGCAATTCCATAGTAGCATGGGGACGACATGAGAGGGCATCAGCAACATTGTTGTGAGTACCCTTTTCCTACTGAATCGTGTATTGAAGCCCCATAAGCTTGGTCAGTGCTTTTTGTTGCCAACTGGTAGGAAAACACTAGTCGGATGAGCTGGTGACAGTACAAAATTTGCCCTATTTTGCAATGTTTCACTTGTGTCACGTATACCGTGATTGTAAGTGCATCTAGTGCCCCTTAGTGATTTTGGTGTATTGAAGACTTATAGGTTAAGTAACTGATGCGTTTGTGAGTGTACACAGGTCTATAAGTCTATGAGGAGTTTGATATTTACAGAGAAAGTCGACCCCTAAAAATGAAGTTCTTCGACTGAAGACTTTGATATTCTGAAGACTTTGAAAGTGAAGAAATTGGTGTGACCATGAAGACTTAATATTCATTCGAGGAATATGAAGCGTGAAGACTTTTGTTTTCGTAGTTTCATTTTCTCTTTCTTGAGTCATAGGAAACACCGTCATCGTTAAAGGGGTCGAGGAAATACTAAGGAAAAATTTCCATGTGATGCTCAACTCAAAATCCTACACCTACCAATCCCTTCGAGTGAAGCCATTGAAATCTCATATAGTTCACCAAATTCTTCAAAGGATGAGACGCAGTTCTTCCGTCATCGATGACTTTGTTCGATCGAGGAGTTAGGAATTCGCCAGTCGAATTGCCTACACAAAGGAGGAACATGATAGCCCCGAGGACTTTGAAAGTCAAATTTCCGACCGTTCTTTGTCATACACGCGGACCAAAATATCTTATCCACCTAACGGTCATATCATTGAAGGGCATTTATGTCTTATCATGTCGGGCTACTCCCTAGGCTATAAATAGCTGCCCCCTACAACCACTAGCTGGTTGGCTGCTCCGAGAGAACTCGACACTTGTCATTTGAGAGCAACCCATCCTCCGAGGACTTTGAGCGAAAATCATCAAGTGAGGAAAATCCCAAACCAAACCCATTAAAACCCCAAGTGATTGAGCATCACTGAAGAAATTGATCCTGCGTGGATCCGACGCTTGTTACCTTTGAAGACTGTGCTTTTTCCAGACGGTTAGGAGTCAAGGTCTAGAGCATCCAAGAGGAATTGTGGATCGCCGAGTGACCAAGTCTGTGAAGGTTTGAAGTCACCAAGACTTACCACGAGTGATTGGACGAGGCCTGCGTGGTCTTAGTTCAAGGAGAATACGGTGAGGACTGGTGTCCCGAGTTGCGGCTCGAGATCGGGTGTCCGGATCTGTGTGTCCTCGAGTTTAAATACTCACCGCTCCAACCAGACGTACATAACCGAGACAGCAGTTGGGCCTGGTTTACCAAATCATTGTCTTCACCAACCGACCGGGTTCTATTTCCTCAACTCATCCATTTCCTCATTCTCATGTTGTATGTTGTTCATATCGTGCTTGAAGACTTTGATCAAGACTTTCACAAATTCCTCGCTTCAATTTCTTCACTGCTTTGTCTTCACCTTGTTATCCTGTGTTTATGCTTCCTCACTCTGCTCTAGTCTTCATTTCATCATGCCGACTATGTGTGTAATCTGTTATGTTTACCTCTCGAGTACTTATTCCGCAGAATAGTTCTTCGCTAAGGAATTTCCTCACCGCAAATTCCTTAGTGAAGAATTTCACAAAATCGCCTATTCACCCCCTCTAGTTGATATAACGACTTTCAATTGGTATCGAGCAAGGTACTCCTTGTTACGTGTGATTTTGGTTTAACCACCGGAGTTCTAATTATGTCGACCGCAGTATGATCAAGGTCTCGGTGGGTGTCCTACCTTTGATGGAATGGACTACCCCTCTCGGAAGAACAAGATGCGGATGCATCTTGAGGCAATTGATAATGATCTACGTATGTTGTGGAAAATGGTGTCCCTCATCCTTTGAAACACCGACCGCCATCGATGTGAAGAGATTCAAACAACTCGACTCTCAAGCGAAGAATATCATCTGTGGCCATCTGAGCAAAGGACAGTATGGAAGAGTGAGTGCTTTGGAAACTGCCAAGCTTATCTGGGATAGGCTGTCCAAAGTAAATGAAGGAGTATCAACTCAGCGTGACTCTCGAGTCAATGTTCTTCGGAATCTCTTCAACCGCTTCAAAAGACTCGACAACGAAGATGTCCAAAAAACCTTCGATCGCCTCACTGACATCTCAAATGAGCTTCAAGCCCTCGGTGCCACTGACATCACTGACCATGAAGTAGTGAAGAAACTGCTAAGATCGCTTGATTCCTCATTTGATACTCTGGGACCGATGATACAAGAACGTCGACTACAAGTCACTTGATCCTGCCGATATCGCCGAAAGGCTTAACACCCACGAAGTTCCACTTGTCAAAAGAGAGATCTCTATGGCTCAAACTATGGCAAACCACGTGCCTCAAGGCTAAGGTTGTGTCGACTCAATGTGAGGATTACGGTAGTAGCCTTGGTGATCTGAAGAATCGAGCCAGATCTAGCTCTCCTTGTGAAGAAATTCCAAGTTCACAAGACGTGGTAGCTTTGGAAAACCCTCAAGAGGAAGTGATTCTTCATCCAAAGGACTACAAGAGAAGACTTTGCCACAAATGCAAGAAGCCTGGTCACTATATTCAAGATTGTCCTCGATGGGAAAAGGAAATGAAGAAGAAAAATACAAGGACTACAGCTTACGATGAAATGAAGAAGAAGAAGAAATCATCAAAATCTTCGTCTTCAAAACCATCAAAGTCTTCATCTCACAAGAAGGGCAGCTCCAAGAAAGCTCGGGCATTCATTGGCAAGGAAATGGACTCAAGTGAATCAAGAAAATGATGAAGAGGAGGAATCAAGAATCTGAGTCCAGTGTGGCGAAGTTTGGCCGTCGCTCGCTTTCGTCGAGAAGTCCATCTTCAACATCAAGAAACTGGTTCCACCGACAAGCCCGATGAAGATAATGATGGCTACGCCCCACCTATTGCTTCATGGCAAAAGCAGCTAAGGTACTCAAATACAACTCCACCGATTCTAGTGAAAATGAATCGATGAGGATCTTAAGCCTAGCTACTCTAAACTTGCTAAAATTGCTGTGAAACAACAACGGGCTCTTGAAAAGGTTCAAAACATGCTAGATAAAAGT
The DNA here is from genome assembly GCA_021437245.1 of Aegilops speltoides. Classification (NCBI taxonomy): domain Eukaryota; kingdom Viridiplantae; phylum Streptophyta; class Magnoliopsida; order Poales; family Poaceae; genus Aegilops; species Aegilops speltoides. The sequence goes on along the minus strand of CM038142.1, from coordinate 332,940,721 downwards.
GATGATAAGTTGGGTGAAGAAATGGATCGCACTAAAGCCCCGATCGATAATCTTCGAGATTTCATCTAAGTATGATAACCTTCAAGGTCATCATAACTCTCTTATCGATCATGAGAAACTTTCTTATGAATTTCTTCAAGAAAAGCAAGACAATGAGAAGCTTTCTTGAATCTATTCAAAGAAAGGCAGATCTTGAAAAGCTAAGAGTATGTTATGAAGATCTTCGTAGGAGCGATTCATTACTAGCTCAACAAATCAGCGCTTCTCGTGAAGAATTTGTTCCTCCATGCTTAAAGTGCATTGAACGTGAATCGCTAATTCTTCACCAATGTTCAAATGCTTCAAATGTTACAAATTCTTCATCTGCCTCTGCTATCACTAATTCTCACCGAGGACTTTGCTAGTATCACTTGACAATGCAGGTTGAAGGAATTGTACATGACAGCATGTACAAAAGCCTCAAAGGGCATCGACACTTTGTGATGTGCTCAAAAGCGATCCTCAACGAAACCCTAGGAAAGAGGGTATTGCCTTTGAGAGGAAACTCAATGCCGATGGAACATATTGAAGCCCGAGCGGTATCCCAAAACCTCATGGGTTGCTTTGCAAAGGGACCTCCATTGATCCATCTAACTTATCCGGCTTTACATGTGAATCCCTCATTCTTCCGATGAGTCATTTGATTCAACTATAAACTGTTCAAAAATCAGAATGGTGAAGTATTTGCTAGATATGTTGGCACTAATCGCAGAACGGTTCCCCTATGAAGAAAATCTGGGTTCCCAAAAGCTGTGTTGAAAGTCTTCGTGAATGTCCTCATGACACCACCGTGAAGAACAGAACCCCAGATCAAATTCTTCATATGGACCAAACTCTTCATATGGATCCAAATCCTCATATGGACCAAATTCTTCACGAGGATCAAATTCTCAACTGGATCAAAGTCCTCATATGATTATCATCGTGCTAACAAATCTGTCTCATGAGGTAAAGCTAAGGGCTATGAATATGTGCATTATTCTTCAAACCATTATGTTCATAAGTCCTCAAGAATTATTCTGCTTATTCATATGCTTACCCTAACCCTCCTATGCTAAGCGAAATGGTTTGGCATCTTTGCCACCTTTCTCACATGGTGCTCGCAGGATGATGACTCTTTGCCACCCCTCCGATGTGGGTGGTGAAGAAAAGAACTAATCATTTCTGCAGGTCAGTCTCCGACGTGCTCAAACGTCTCAAGAATTTGTTGGGACCCGACAAAATTGCTCGAAGGACGCAGCGAATCATGATGAAATGAACTTTCATTTCACACGCCCTCATATCGCTATATCTGCTTATCGCTTGATGAAATTCATCGATGAACTTGATATCATATTCTTCATCGATGAAGCATATGAGATTGTAAGTTACACTAATTCATCTGCAGGATGATCAACCCAAAACCACCGGATGGGTCCTCGATAGTGGATGTACAAATCACATGATCGGTGACAAGAATCTATTGATGGATACTCCTTTATCACCATCACCTCTGAAGCATATCACATTTGGCCGACAAAGGCAAAAGTCGTATTGGGTCTTGGTAAGGTTGCTATCTCTAAGGATAAGCACATGGACAAAGTCATGCTTGTTGAGTCCTTAGGATACAATCTCATGTCATCTCAATGCTTTGTGATCTCGATATGGTTGTTGTCTTTGGCAAATATCGCTGTGTTGTGATTATGGAAGTCGACAATTCCAAAGTCTTCAAGGCTTTAGGAGAGGAGATCAGATATTGTTGATTTCTCTACAGACCACAACCAGCCATGTGTCTACTTGCAAAAGCTTCGTAGGCTGGCTATGGCATCGACGACTTGGTCATGCAGGCATGAGGAATTTGAACACGCTATGCGAAGAAGAAGCATGTCATTGGCATTGAGAATGTCAAATTCCTCAAGGATCACTTATGCGGAGCATGTGAAGCCGAAAATGACCAAGGCCAAGCATCCAAATAAGACTATCATGACCACTACCCGCCTATTCAATTGCTTCACATGGACCTCTTCGACCTAATCATTATTCAGCAAATACTAATGATGCATCTCTATATGGTTTTGTCATTGTTGATGATTATTCTCGATATACATGGGTACACATTGTTACTTACAAACATGAAGTGCAGGAAGTCTTCAAACGATTTTCTTCGAGGGCTTCAACCAACTTTGGTGTGAAGATCAAGCACATGAGAAGTGACAATGGAACTGAGTTCAAGAATTCTGGTCTTGATGCCTATCTTGATGAACTTGGTATTACTCATGAATTATCTGCTCCTTATACTCCTCAGCAGAATGGCGTCGTGGAGCGCAAGAACAGAACTCTTGTTGAGATGGCTCGCACTATGCTTGATGAATACAAAACGCCTCGGCGTTTTGGATTGATGCAATTGACACCGCCGCCACATCATCAACAGAGTATATCTTCACAAATTCTTCAAGAAAACTGCCTATGAACTCCTCAACGACAAGAAACCCAATGTGAGTTATTTCAAAGTCTTGATGCTAAATGTTGGATTAGAGATCCTCATCACAACTCTAAATTTGCACCAAAGCACATGAAGGTTTTATGCTTGGTTACGGAAGGACTCGCACACCTACAGAGTCTTCAACATTGTTCTTCACAAGATTGTCGACATTTGTAGATGTGCGGTTCGATGAAACTAATGGCTCGCAAAGAGAGCACCTACCTTCGTGTTAGATGAACCAGCACCGAGGATGCTATCAAGCTCAAGGCAACCGAGGATGTCATTCCCATCAAGAATCTGTGAAGAATTCATTCCTGTTCGTGAAGAACGCCGAGCCGATGCACTGAAGAACGTGATGAGGAAATTGGTGTCAAGAAAATGCTGATCAAAATCCTCGGCGACAACCCACTCATCCACGCTGTTGCAAAAGAAGTGCAAGTGGAGAAGATCATCGATGACATCAGCAAGACCAGTCCTCTCACCCGCTCAAAAGCCTCACACTTATCTAACTTTTGTGGGCACTATGCTTTTGTCTCTATCTCGAGCCCACTAAGGTAGATGAAGCATTTCGAGCCGGAGTGGATTCAAAGGCTATGCAAGAAGAATTACATCGATTCGAGTTGAACAATGTCAGGAATTGGTCAATCGCCTGCATCCTTGCAAGCATAATATCATTGGCACAAAGTGGATCTACCGCAACAAGCAAGATGAAAATGGCCTCGTTGTGAGGAATAAGGCACGACTAGTAGCTCAAGGCTACACACAGTCAAGGAATTGATTTCGATGAAACTTTTGCACTGTTGCTAGACTTGAGGCTATTCGCATTTTACTTGCATATGCTAACCATCATGATATCATCTTATATCAAATGGATGTGAAAAGTGCATTCCTCAATGGTAAGCTTGAGGAAGAAGTATATGTTGCTCAACCCCCAGGTTTTGAAGATCCCAAGAATCCTGACAAAGTCTTCAGACTAAATAAGGCCCTCTATGGCCTCAAGCAAGCCCCTCGGGCGTGGTATGACACACTGAAGGAATTCTTCGTGAAAAATGGCTTCACACCCGGTTCACTCGACCCTACTCTATTTACTAAATCATATGATGGTGAACTATTTGTGTGCCAAATATATGTTGATGATATTATCTTTGGCTGTACTAACCAACGATATAGTGATGAATTTGCCTATATGATGAGTGAAGAATATCAAATGTCTATGATGGGAGAGTTGAAATTCTTTTAGGTCTTCAAATTTGTCGGAGCGAATGGCATATTCATATCTCAGAGAAATACCTCAAAGATGTAATTGAGGAAATTCGCATGCAAGATTGCAAAGGCGTCAAAATTCCTATGCCCACAAATGGCCATATATGCAATCGATGAAAATGGTATTGACTTGATCACAAGGTATACCGCCCATGATTGGTTCTTTATTGTACTTATGTACATCTAGGCCAGATATAATGCTTAGTGTTTGCATGTGTGCCCGATTTCAAGCTGCACCAAGGAATCACACCATAAGGCTGTGAAGCATATTCTTCGATATCTAGCTCACACACCAACACTAGGATTATGGTACCCCAAGGGCTCGCTTTTGATCTCATTGGATATTCGACTCGACTATGCTTTGGTGATCGTGTGGACCGCAAGTCAACATCCGCACTTGTCATTTCCTCGAGCGATCTTTGGTCCGTTGGTCCTCGAAGAAAGCAGAATCGTATCACCGCTCTCATCTTGAAGCTGAATACATTGCTGCTGGGTCATGCTGTGCTCAATTGCTTTGGATGAAGCAAACCTCAAGGACTATGGCGTCAACATGAAGAATGTGCCTCTCCTCTGCGACAACGAGAGTGCCATCAAGATTGCTCACAACCCAGTTCAAAGACTCAAGACTAAGCACATCCAGATTCGCCATCATTTTCTTCGTGATCATGTGTTGAAGGGCGATATCTCCATCGAGCATGTGAAGACTGAAGAACAGCTGGCTGATATCTTCACCAAGCCCTTGGATGAGAAGAGATTTAGCAAGTTGCGGTGTGAGCTAAATATCTTAGAATCTTCGAATGTTCTTTGAAAAGGACACACATCCTAACACTTATGCGTAATTGATGACTTAGATGTGCAACACATGAAGAAACGTTGTTCCTCAATCAATGAAGAATAACACTCTTAAGTGTGAAGAAATCAATGAAGAATTTGATTCTCGTAACCCTCGACAATTGTACGCGTGTCTGAAATCATCATTCTTATACGGTGGGCTACGCCACCACAAAAGTTGAAAATCTTCAATTTGAGTTTTTCCTCGTTTTGAAATTCCTCATTTTTCAAAGTCTTCAACTTTGCAAATTCTTCAGTATTTCCGTCGTCTTTCTTCATTGGCTATATATATATATATAGTTTTTTCCTCTACAAGATTCACTTATTGCTATTTCTTCAAGTTGCGATTTACGCTAAGTGAATGTGATCGGACCCTTCCCTCTATGCTATACTCAATCCAATCTATTCACAAATTCTTCATGTGCATTCGATTGAAACTGCTCAAAGTCTTCACCGGTCCTTGACAAATGAAGAAATTGCGAATCTAAACTTTTAAACAAATCTTACCCAAGTTTTCGGTTTTACCGCTCAAACCGTTCCGCATCCCACGATGTATTAGTTTAATCACCCACGATCTAACACGATCTCATCTGCACAGTACGTGGGTGACACACGTCGCATGAAGGAGAAAGGGCAGGGGCATGTTCGTCCAAAATCTTGGGCGAACAGTTTTTCACCGTGGCTATAAATACCCCTTTACCTCCTCACTTCATTTACTCCGCCGATCGCTGCTCTCGCCGAGCTCTCCTCAAACCCTAAGCGCCGCTACTCCATCGCCGCCGTGAAGAAAAGCTTCACCGCCGACCTCATCGCCCGTCGTACTCGCGCGGTCGCGAAATCTTCACTCCGCCACCGCCAGTAGCTGTCTCCCTCTGCCAAGTTAGGGCGTGGGAGATCTAACGTGACGAACTTCTACTGAGTTCATCTCTGTTACGTCGTGTTCTTCATTCGTAATTAAAAGTCACTTTTATTACTCGTGTTGATTCTCAAATCTTTCCGAAAATCTTCAAAGGTGTTTTTACTCCTCAAAATCTTCACATATGAACACCTCACACACTATATGTTCTTGATTTATCTCCCTAAGCATTCATTTCTTCAAGATTCCTCAATTGTGCGGATTTTTAATCTGTACAACTCTGGAACCTGAGACGAAACGCTTAGTGAAATTCCTCAAGGCTCAATTGGTCAAATTCCTCAAAACTTGCTTCTTTTGAAAAATCTTTTGAGAACGCATATGAGCTCTCCAAATTCCTCGCACCTACACTCTGTTCACAGGTACTCATGTCCGCTGCTGAATCACTAGGTTCTCATCAACTTAACTCATTTGCAGCGTTCCTCGAAGAAAAACTGCATACTTCTTCAGAGTGCTCAATTGTTCAAATTCCTCACCAAGAAAATGGCGAAGGCAAGAGACCTCGAAGGGAGGAAAGAAACCGAAGTCATGATCGCTTTTGAAATTCCCGAGGAAATATACAAAGACTATCGCACACCGATGAATCCAAGTTTGGCGGAAACTAAGAACCAGCGCAAAGTGCGATACAGAGGATAGAAAGGAGATGGGCACGAGAATGGCGAGAATACCGCTATGTCACTCCTAAGTACATGAGAAAATTCGCTCTAAATCCTCCATGCCCAAGAGCTCCTCCGCACTGGCCAAGTCACGATCCCACCAAAGATCAAGCGTGGTGAGGACTTTCTGAAGAATGGTCCAGCGCCAAGCCAAATTGGCAAGACAGGCTAAGGAGGCGGTGAGGAAATTCAATGAGGATATCTGCTGCTGCTGCTGCTCTTGAGCCCTCGGTCAAGCCGAGGAAATCAATGCCAAAGAAGCTCGCACGCAAGCCAAGTGCTTCACCGTCAGCGCCCTCACGGCCCAGTTCCTCGGTCGCGCCCTCACGGCAAAATCCTCGAGGCTCGCTTTGCTCATGCAAAATCCTCGGCAGCCCTCCAAGTCCTCAACACTGTGCATCTTGCTACTTGCCAAAGGACTCAAGGTTTTTCCATTGCTTCGTGTTTGACAAGTTCCTCACCTGCACCAATGTCCTCAACAGCACCACTCTGCTGAAGACAAAACAACAATGGGCGCGGTCCTCGCCCAAGTCCAAAGAAGAAACAGGTTGCATTCAATGTTCCCTTTGACGATGAAGCCTCTGATGAAGAACTTGAAGAAATCATCAGAGACAGACTGACCAAGGCCGCTAGAGCCAAAAGAACAAGTGTGCCTCTGCTTTTGGATCCGAAGAAGATCCTTGACTTCATTGACCTGTGGCATCAGGATCCACACACTCCTCTTCCGGATCTGCCACTGACTCCTGGTCAAAGTCATATGCTGACCCATTTCATCTCTGAAGAAAAATGGAAATTTGAAAAGGCTCGTGAATTGAAAAGAGCCAAAGCCAGAAAGGAGAAGCTTCTGAGGAAAAACATCATCAACTTGTCTCCTGAAGAACTTCTTAAAGCTCAATCAGAAATCCAAGCACTCAGCAAGGATGTTGATGCTTACAATGCTGACTGGCAAGGAGCCAAGGTGAGATTTGTCACTCTGACGAAGAAAATGTCAACTGTTGCAGCTCCATCGCAACAAGAAAATCCTCAGTCAAGAAACTGCTCACCTCTTTGAAGAACATGCCAAGATCGCTGATGACTTTCAGCGTCTTCTGAAAACACAAGTTCGTGGCTGATGACTCCATTCCAACTGCTAAAGAAATTCCTGTGGCATCCACCAGTGGTGCGCTGAAGAATCTGAAGAAACAGGAACTGCACACGATTCGCTGAAGAAACTATACCAAAATCCTCAGCTCCTCCTGCACCAACACCATCTCCAATTCTTCCTTCTGCCTATGAAGTGAAGAAGACAAAGGCTGCAGAACGAGCTGCAGTGAAGAAAAGGAAGGCATCGGCTGCGTCAAATTCTTCGGCTGCGAAGAAAATGAAGCCAATGACCAGCTCGATTGAGAATCCTATCAATGCCATTCCCATTTCCTCCATGTCATCCAAGGAAATTGTTCCCTTTGGAGAAGATTACACGATCCCAAGCGGATCAGATGAAGAAAATCAATCTGTTGCTACTTCAGAACAGCTTGATGAAGAAATTGAAGTGGAAGCTTTCCCTTCAACTCCAGTTGTTTCCTCACCCATGCCTAAGTTCACAGCTGAAGAGGCAAGTGTTGAGGAAATTGAAAACGAAGATGAAGATGTGGATATTGGGTCCACTACACCTGTGATGAACGATGACTTTTGGGAAATTCAGCATCCCAATACTCCTCTCTTCACTCCACTTCAACAAGTTCCTCAGTCCCCTACCACAACTGTTCAAATGGGCTCTGAAGAAACTCATCCCACATCGTCTGTCAACGAAGAGATTCCAGCCACTAGCGCTGAAGAACCCACTGCTGATCCTCAAATTGCACAAGGAGAGGAAACAGAAATTCCTCACCCTGAAGAACCTGAGATCGCGATTCCTAAGGTTGTGCTTCAAATCACTGATATCACTCTGCCCAAGCCAAAGAATCCGTTCTCAAGCAAGCAAAAATTCAAGGCTGAAGATTTCTTCTCTGAGCACGTGTTCTTCATCGCTTATAATCCCTATGACTCTGCTCGAATGAGGAAAAGACGCTCGGACTCCCACACAAGCAAATTTCTATTCCTCGGTGCTATTTGACAAGGACAAGATCTTCACCATGAGCATATTCCTCATGTGGATATGGAATCACTACCATGCTTGAGCCAAGACTCGTGTTCTTCACGATGCGAGGCTGTTGAATTTCTGCAGACCGACATATGTGATGGAATGAAGAACTCATTCTTGATTCTATGCCACCTGCACATCACCGGAGATCTTTGAAGACATCAACTCATGGGTTCTGGATTGGATGATGAGAATACTCACTACAAGGCACCAAAGAACTGAATTGCTTCGTGTCCTTCCTCTTGATCCTCCCCATGAATCTGCTCGTTGCGCACAATGATCGTGAACTGTCGATCACTTCATGCAAGTGCTTATGAAGCCATTGAAGCTCGCCAAGCTCCTCGAACCAAATTCCTCGTCAAGGATTTGTCTTTGTATGTGCCTCGGTGTGTATAGAATCTTGACGAAGACACTGAGTCCAATCAAAGGCCACGACTCAAATGAAGAAGATGTCGTTGGCATCATGAAGAACCTGCTTTTCAATATTATTCATGGCGTTCCTGTCAACTTCCATGATTTCTTCATGAGGACTCTGGCAAACGTTGCAATGTCACCTTTTGAGCTGAAGCCATATCGCCTTGGATCATGCGATTCATAAGGGCAAGATCTTCACCGAACTACAAGGTGACACTCGAACCATGGCAGCTTCACGCCGCCCATTGAAGTCCTCAAGCGACCAATTTCATCATCGATGACAAGGGCAAAGCAGCAGCCGTAATTGATGAAGGCACTCGTTCATTGGATGGTCGGTTTAAAGGCTGCATCTTACTCCACCAATGACGATTACGCAGCGCATGATCTTGCCGCAAATACCTCAACCAAGCAACAGCCTCAAGCCACAGCACCAAGGGTGATGACTGATCGTGAGCTACTCCTCAGTCTTCATCAGAAGGTTGATCGAAATCAGAAATGGCTGAAGCGCCAATTTGCTGCAATTCTTCACAATATGACCTCAACGCATAATGCAAAGGAAGAAAACCAAGACTACCTTCATGAAACCCTCAACCGCACTTGGGTGTTCTCAATCATGTTTATTCCATGGAAGAATTGAAGACTATGGGTCTTGAGGAAGCTTATGACCGATCCGCACCACCTCGAAGAAATTCAAGAGAGTCAAAGTTCTGATGTGGTGGCTAGCTCTTATTCTTCATCGCTAAACCGATGAATATGAAGATTTAGAAGACACCGCGGCAGGCCCTACTTCAACATCCAACCCGACAATCTGTCAAGCTCCTCCATCAACTTGAATATCTTGAGGGGCGTTAGTCTTCAGTTTCGATCCTTTTGGTCATTTAATGACAAAGGGGGAGAAATCTGAGTTAGTCTTCAAGCGGGTTTATACTATGGGTGTTTTTATTAAGTTACAACTCTCGTTCTTCCGAAACTTTTATTGGATCGAGTTGTAATCTTAAATCCGATGGTGTCCTGATACTTTTGATCGTGCATTGTGCTGACTTTGCACTGGGCTCTAATACTTTTGATCGTGCTTCTGATGCTCTGACTTTGATACGTGCTATACTCTGATGCTTTTGAAGCACTACGCTCTGAATGTGATATTTGAGCTCTGATACTTTTGATGTGATATTCGCATGCTCATTCCTAGTCAATACTATTGCATGCATCTTGAATCTCATCGAGCACCATATTTCATCATGCATTTCAAATTCTTCATAGTATATATATCAAATCGTGTATGAATTACAAGATATAGGGGAGATCTCCATGATTCAAATCCTCAAATGTGCATTGCCTCAAAAGCAAATTCCTCATTATGCACATATTCGTGGGGAGTTCTTCTATATCTTGCAATCAAATTCCTCAATATCAGTATTTACACTTCATATGTTTATCCCCGTTGAAAACTTAACCTATGTTGTCATCAATCACCAAAAAGGGGGAGATTGTAAGTGCATCTAGTGCCCCTTAGTGATTTTGGTGTATTGAAGACTTATAGGTTAAGTAACTAATGCGTTTGTGAGTGTACACAGGTCTATAAGTCTATGAGGAGTTTGATATTTACAGAGAAAGTCGACCCCTAAAAATGAAGTTCTTCGACTGAAGACTTTGATATTCTGAAGACTTTCTAAAGACTTTGAAAGTGAAGAAATTGGTGTGACCATGAAGACTTAATATTCATTCGAGGAATATGAAGCGTGAAGACTTTTGTTTTCGTAATTTCATTTTCTCTTTCTTGAGTCATAGGAAACACCGTACTGTTAAAGGGGGTCGAGGAAATACTAAGGAAAAATTTCCATGTGATGCTCAACTCAAAATCCTACACCTACCAATCCCTTGAGTGAAGCCATTGGAAATCTCATACAGCTTCAGTCAAATTCTTGATGTGAGATGCAGTTCTTACAGTCACTTGATGACTTTGCTCGATCGAGGAGTTAGGAATTCGCCAGTCTAATTGCCTACACATGAGGAACATGATAGCCCCGAGGACTTTGAAAGTCAAATTTCCGACCGTTCTTTGTCTCTTGGCCGTGGACCAAAATATCTTATCCACCTAACGGTCATATCATTGAAGGGCATTTATGTCTTATCATGTCGGGCTGCTCCCTAGGCTATAAATAGCCGCCCCTACAACCACTAGCTGGTTGGCTGCTCGAGAGAACTTGACACTTGTCATTTGAGAGCAACCCATCCTCCGAGGACTTTGGCGAAAATCATCAAGTGAGGAAAATCCCAAAACCAAACCCACAAAACCCCAAGTGATTGAGCATCATCAAGAAATTGATCTGCGTGGATCCGACGCTTGTTACCTTTGAAGACATGCTTCTTCCAGACGGTTAGGCATCAAGGTCTAGAGCATCAAGAGGAATTGTGGATCGCCGAGTGACCAAGTCTGTGAAGGTTTGGAAGTCACTGAAGACTTACCACGAGTGATTGGACGAGGCTCTGCGTGGTCTTAGTTCAAGGAGAATACGGTGAGGACTGGTGTCTGAGTTGCGGCTCGAGAGGCGGGTGTCCGGACTGTGTGTCCTCGAGTTTAAATACTCGGCCGCTCCAACGGACGTACAAGCTGAAGCAGCGATTGGAACTGGTTTACCAAATCATTGTCTTCACCAACCGACCGTTCTATTTCCTCAACTCATCCATTTCCTCATTCATGTTGTATGTTGTTCATATCGTGCTTGAAGACTTTGGTGAAGACTTTCACAAATTCCTCGCCTTCAATTTCTTGATCTGTTTGTCTTCACCTTGTTATCCCGTGTTTACGCTTCACGTACTCTGTTCTAGTCTTCATTTCATCATCTTGACTATGTGTGTAATCTGTTATGTTTACCTCTGAGTACTTATTCCGCTGCAAATAGTTCTTCGCTAAGGAATTTCCTCACCGGCAAATTCCTCAGTGAAGAATTTCACAAAAATCGCCTATTCACCCCCCTCTAGTCGATATAACGCACTTTCAGTGACGTTCTCCAGCCGTCACCCTCACTGTCTCTGAATCGCAGTCATAAATAATAAAATCTTGATGGTACCACTTCCTCCGTCACGCAAGATTGTGTCTTAGGTGACGAATCCAAAATTGTCACTGATGGCCATTTTCGATGACGGCCCAAAATGGCACCCGTGATAGCCCAATCTGTCGCCTAAGATCATTTTTGTTGACAATGATCCGTCACCAGTGATTGGTCCGTGGGTTTGATCGGTCAAAGATTCTGACAAGTGGGGCCTGTAGTTGCTGATGTGACTTCTTCTATGTGGGTCTATCGTGAGTTTTATTGCTGCCGGTCCCATTAGTAAAAAGCCGAGCCTTAGTTTTGACCGGTCAATGTTGCTGACATACGGGTCCAGAAGATGCTGACGTGGCTGCTTACATGTGGGTCTAGGCATTGTTTTTCTGTGACGATGTGTCATTTGACCGGTCCATGCTGACATATGGGCCCAACATAGTGTTGGCGTGGATTCTCGCAAGCAGGTCCATACGTGGGTGACATGGCTTCTTACATGTGGGACCATATGCTGTTGACGGCGTCCATAACCGTCACAACATTTAGGGGCGGTCAATTTGTATTATATTGCAATTGGCAGGCACATATGATAAAAATTGATATTTTTTCAACAATTTTAATATGAGTTTATGCAAAATTTGGTTTTTAATGAAAATTCAGCCCTCACAGTAGTGACTACATCACAAACATAATAATGGTTTCCCAGGCTGTCTAAGATTTTGCAATTAGCAACCATAGCACATAGTCGCAAAATAAAATTAGACACTTGGACACAGTTTCATCACCTTCAAACAATGCACCAATATGATGGCAATGTTTTTCAGCCATGGGTAGTGAATTATTGTGACAACAATCTAATGATGTAGTAAATAGCTCCTTCAATATCATGAAGAGTCTTTTAGAGAGCCAAAGGTTTCTCTTCATTGGCTTTGTCGATGACTTCATGTTCTTTGGTGCATACTTAAGTGCAATCTTGGTAGACTAAAACTGTTGATGAAGCGGGTCCACGGTATTTTTGATAGCCTTAGTTTCATCCAGCTTCTTTTGCATGGTCCTTCTTGAGAGCTTCAGATACTTCATGCAGGTATACAAGTGCAGCCTTCAAAATATTTAGGTCACAAGACATACGTTCGTAAAAAACAATGTCACACATCCAATAAGTTACTGTAAAATAAATTGTATCAGAGATGTAGATTCTGTGTCCTCTACAAACGATGCAATCTCAGTAGCGACAACTCCAGTATCTGAACTGTTGACACTATCTGTATCTTCAGCTTCCTTGTTTGAAAAGATATCCCCTTTTTCCTGCAACACTTCATTTGACCCCCATGCTAATACCCATGCCTTAGAATGAATAAGCTCTAAACCAGCAGATTCTACACCTTTTTTCTGCATCACTTGTTACAGTCGAGCTGCATTCTCCTTGATATTTTGATGTCTAAGCTTCTCATAGTCCGTCCGTTTTCCTGAAGTATGATAAGAAAGATGAAAGGATCAACAAATATACAACCTCATCACGTAATCACATTGAGCCTCAATGAAAACAAATAAGTACACTAACTATATGAATGTAAATAGACCTTGTTAACCAAGAATCGATGTATAACCATAATATGAAATGACTATGAAAACTAAAGTAAATTAATGCATCTCTGGTTAATGCCTTGAAATGTAGGGCTCTTATATGGACCCTTATCACTTATATAGATAAATATTGCAACATCCAGAGCTGAGTTTAATTCAAACTACATTGCAAACACATATATAACCATAGATAGCATAATTTAGTTGAAATTGCACTAAAGATTATGAATTTAAACTAGTCTGACGAAAGGTCGATCACTTTAGCCTCGGACCCCCTACTCCCAGATAGCCTGGCCTCGTCGGTATCGTGAACCCCCTTCTAGCTCAACTTGAGTAGCCGACGCTCCTGGGAAATGATCTCTGGATGCATCCACCAGATGTCGGCCATGTACTCTTCTTCTGCGCACACCGCCTTGAGATGCTAACACCTCCCGGTTCTCCCGTACCTCGCATCGGGATACCAGTCGATGGTCGATTCGACGGGCATCGGGATGTTGCATGTGCCGAATGGGAAGTTGAGCTTCGCTTTGTAGTTGTACAATGCCACCGCCTTGATGTCGTACACCCTCACTGTGAGCTCCGCTGATTGGTGGGAGCCCAGCCAGTACTGGATGCCGGTGTCGGTGCCTTTGATTTCAGACACCCACATTCCTCATGGCTGCTGCCACACGCCATGGTACTTCTTTTTCGGTGGCGGCAACATTGACAGGTCGGCTTTGAAGGAGCACGATGGGGGGGGGGGGTCACCGCATCGGCGGCGGGTTGACTATGTGCCTTGTAGTGGATCTGTCCTACAAATTGGCAACAAATTCCTAGGAGGGGTGGATCCCGCCGTTTCGGGGCGGCTCTGGTCGTTTGGAAGCTTTGTCGAAGGTGGGAGGGTGTAGAAGGGGGTGGATTTGGGCATCTACAGATATGATGTGGTGCGGGGGTGTGGGAGGGGCGGCGCAGAGAGGGTTGCGACTTATTTCCTCGTGATGAGTCAAAAAAACTCCTTTGTAGCCTCTAATGGATAGGAAAGCTCGGGTTTAGGTATTTAATGCAATTACAATAACAACATGCGAACATATCCTTAACACACGCATCAAACAACCTGATACAAACCCTAATTTTCCTTTTGTATTCAATTAAACATGTAATTCATGACTATACAAGGATAAAACAAACAATATGAGTGAACCATAGCAATCTAGATGGCCTTGGGTATGGAAGGAGGAGGAGATATTTGTTACCTTCATAAAAACACGTAGGGTTCTCGGTAGCGTTTCCTTGCGGGCGATGGCAAAGCGGTGATCACCTTTCGTCATGTCGTACGCCGACGCCAGGGTGGGAAACCTACGCCGATGGGAGGGATCGACATCTGGAGGAGAAGATAGAGATGAGGGGGAAGTGTGAAGTTATGAGCGAGGGTTATTGTGATCAAGTAACAACATATATAAAGGGTGGGTGGGGAAAATTTAGTGGAACAACTAGAAAATAAGGTGGGAAGGGGGAAAATTGTGGGCGCCGGGGGGGGGGGAGTGAGGGAGCGGGTGTAACGAAATAATAGAGGGAACCCAAAAATTTGAGTATGTTCGTTCACCTTCCAAGTTTCCATTGCGTTTTTTCCATGGATATTTTATAGAAAAACTAAAACAATGCTTTTGTTATTAAGTTGTTTAGTTCAGCTACCTTCTTGAGCTTATGGGTATTTTGCAATAAATTTGTTTTTCTAGGAAGTTTGTTGGCTAGATTTGGAAAATGTGCTGGTATTGATGCGGTGTTTTGCGTGTCAGTGGAATGTAGTCTTCGAATGAGGTCAGGCTTCGCTGCTTGTAAAGTGTCTGTGTCTTCTCAACTATGATCTTGGATAAATGCTTAGAGGACTCAGGTAGTTCTTTGTTAGGCTGCTCTACATGTGGCTAAGTTATTATGTAGCCAAGGCGCTTTTCTCTCTGAGCACTTGTGAGACTATGTTTTTTAAGTTTCTGCTTTAAAAATCAGATGCAACTGATCTGTGGTTGTGACCGCGAGCTATAAACTATTTAAGGTGCATGTTTGTCACTTCCTTAATATAAATACGGGGCAGATGCGTAACTGCTCTAGTTTGCTAAAAAAGTTGTATGACCTGCATCTTCTTGTCAATTACAAAATTCGTAGAGATATGCATGGTTCAACTGTTCAATTCAAAAACAAATATGTTCTAATCTTAGATATATTCTTATGTGTAACTCAATTCCAGTGACATTTATTTGCAGGAGGTTTGTATGAAATGCATATTAAACTAGTATCTGGAATAGAATATTGATAGGTTCTTATATCTCAATACAAGAGTAGGAATGATTGAAAATAAGTTTGAAACAACATGTTCGTGACAACGATTTCACAATCGTGTACCCCAACAAATTGATAAAGGTATTTTGTTAGGTGAAGTACATTCCACAACATACATAACTACAAACGTGAAATGCGTTCAATGAAGAGGAAAACACCTCGAGAACCATGGTGCACTAGGAACATGATCTTGTCTGCAAATTTGAATTTGGTTTGCTTGAGTACTTCTGGCCAGCCATTAATTATTACAAGTCTGTCATTACAACATGTGTACATACATGTGGAACTCTTACTGGCATGGAGAATAATCCTCAGTTCACCTGGGTCAACTTGTAGAATAATCCTTAGTTTACTGGCATAACTTAGAAGTCTCTGTTGCAACAAAATAAATGGGATATAGTAAGAACTATAGTTATTGTACACATATATTTTAAGAAATATGCAGGTGAACAAAATTAATACAAGCAACTTGTGGTTAATGTTGGACTTTGTCAAACTATGTAGCTGTGGCACATATGAATGATCAGTTGCACAGAAACCGGTCCATTTGCCTAATGAACATGATTACATGGCCAATGTATTTCCATCATTTGTTCCATTTGTGCTACAAATATTGTTGAAATTTTGTTTTTGTGGTGTCTGGAGGCTATAAGCTTAAATAGTATCTATCAATAAAATTAGTTAGAAGTACAACCTATTTGGAAGTGAAAAGAAGTAGTACTTGATTTGAAATTACTAGAAATAAAATCAACTACTAGGTAAAGACTGGAGTTGCGCAAATCATATGTCAATGGATTTATGTATGAGAAAGCTTACGTGGATTAGTGACAGGAGGATTAGGAAGTTCCATAGGGATGTACCAATCAGGCTCACCAGCTAGATTGAAGTACATTTCCTTTTGAAATTGATGGTCATACAATTCTATAAATTCACTCCAATAGTTATCACTCAAACAAGTTCTTTGTTTGTCAGTTGTGACATTAATGTTGAAAGTTAAGTCTTATTTTGTCTAAAGGAAAACTAAAAGTTTTCTTTTCTGACATTTTGTTATACCAAATTTGTGCAACAAAGTGTATGTTGCAAAGCAGGAAATCACCTAGTAGAAATTAACGTACGTAAATTGTTATTAATAGAAGAATGTATGAAGGATTTATTTTGACATCATATTGATGGGGAACGTTGCATGAAAATAAAAAATTCCTACGAACACCCAAGATCTAATATAGGATATGTATAGCAATGAGAGGGGAGTGTGTCTACATACCCTTGTTGACCGAAAGCATTAGCGTCGTAATGCGATTGATGTAGTCGTACTCTTCATGATCCTGTCGAGATCCAATCCGATCTAGTGCCGAACGGACGACACCTTCGAGTTTAACACATGTACGCCTCATAGTGATCCTCTCCTTCTTGATCTAGCAAGCGAGGGAGAGGATTTATATGAGATCGGGACCGACACAACGGCATGGTTGTGATGGTGGCAGTGGAACTCCGGCAGGGCTTCACCAAGTGCTGACGAAATGTGGATGAGGTGTAACGGAAGGGAGACGGGACAAGCGCGGAAGGGTTGGCTGCCCTTGCGCCTCCCTACTATATATAGGGGTGAGGGAGGGGCGTCGAAGCCCTAGCCAGCCTCTCAAGGCAGGGGGCGGCGGCCAAGGGGGGAGGAGTACCCTCCAAGCCAAGTGGTACTTTATTTACTTGTTACTCGTTACTATTTATCTTATCACAAAACTACCTATTACCTATAATTTCAGTGCTTGCAGAGAAAACCTTACTGAAAACCGCTTATCATTTCCTTCTGCTCCTCGTTGGGTTCGACATTCTTACTTATCTAAAGGACTACGATTGATCCCCTACACTTGTGGGTCATCACCCAGTACGACCCGTCTTCATCAACCAACACTCAAGACCCTCGCGAGGGGCCAAGCCTCACGGGGCGGATGACATGAGGCCTCCTCAGGAGCGGCCTCACCAGGCGGGCTCGCGAGGAGGCGGAGAGATCAAGGCAAAGGGTACCTCGCGAGGTTCCCGTGATGCAAGTCATGAAGACTGAGGGAGTCCTGGACTAGGGGATGTCCGGACAGCCGGACTATCATCGTCCGCTGGACTCCAAGACTACGAAGATACAAGATTGAAGACTCCGTCCCGTGTCCGAATGGGACTTTCCTTGGCGTGGAAGGCAAGCTTGGCGATACAGATATGTAGATCTCCTAACATTGTAACCGACTCTGTGTAACCCTAGCCCTCTCTGGTGTCTATATAAACCGGAGGGCTTTAGTCCGTAGGACACAACATCCATTACAACAATCATACCATAGGCTAGCTTCTAGGGTTTAGCCTCCTTGATCTCGTGGTAGATCCACTCTTGTAATATACATCATCAATATTAATCAAGCGGGGCGTGGGGTTTTACCTCCATCAAGAGGGCCCAACACAGGTAAAACATCGTGTGCCTCGTCTCCTGTTACCATCCGCCTAGGCGCACGAGTTCGGGACCCCTACCCGAGATCCGCCGGTTTTGACACCGACATTGGTGCTTTCATTGAGAGTTCCTCGTGCGTCACCGATAGGAAGGATGCCTCCTCCGTCTTCAAGGGCGGTATTTTATCAAAGGAGCCTTGGCCTCGGCCAAACTATCCGCTAGGTGGTTTTCTTATGACCGCTTGTCCGGCCACCGCTCGACAATGACCTCTCAAGTCGTCAAAAGCAATCTTCACGTCATCTCGAATTCGCCGGCGGTTGGATCAATAGAGCTCTCGTCCAGAACGAGCTCTTGGATCGCATCGCCGCTCGGAGTCGCTTCTGAGACTACAATCAGATTGGGCCTAAAACCGATCGAGAGATTAACTCTCCCCAGGTCACCCACCATGTCACAATGGTAGAGGAACAATGCGGCGACTCTTCTCCTGTATTGAAAACTAGTCATGTCCGGGCTGCCGAACCCTCCATGCCGGATTCCTGCGGAGGGACGGACTTCGATCAAGCACTGAACTTAAAGTCAGGCATCGGACTGGACCCGTTGAACAACGTCCAACAATCCAAGCTTCCAAATTTGGAAACTTCTCGGCCTTTGAGCCTTGAGATGGGTAGGGTTCCGGACTTAATTCCACCCGCCCGCCCTGACATATGCGATCTATCTCTAATCCGGCAAGAGCCCGCTGAAACAAAGATATTATTCTTGGGCCGATTCCTCTGGTTATGGACAGGATAAAGGACTGCCGAGAAGAAAACATAATCTCAATCTTTTGCAATAATTGCACGACGAGGAATCTTGAACGCCGTCGACCATCGTGAAATTACACGCCACGACCACAGGCGTCCATAATCTGAAAGTATCTTGTGCGATGAAGAGTTTCCAGAAAACCGAAAATAAGTTTTGGGACAATTATTTGAATACAACCTTAGTCCACAACAAAAGGGTGCATTACACTCAGGCACCAAATACAAAAACCAAAAAGCAAAAACCCCATAAAGGGCATGGAACCATACTGGAGGGGTGGCTTAGCGGACCCTGTAAAATTCACAGTACAGAGGGCCCCACCCCAACCCATAGCCTTCGAGCATGTTGGATATTACGACAGGTGGCCAAAAGTGGCGAGAGGCTTCTAGCCCCGGAAAACCACTCCAACAATACCAGTACGGTATCAACAGTCTTCGAGACCTTTGCATCAAATAATATGTGGAAACGAACAATCCGCAGCCTCGCCGAAGTTTACCAAGTAGCAACGACAAATCCATGGAGCGACACAGCCATCACCTTCAACGCCAGCGATTTAACCTAAATTCGAACAGCCCGGCGCCACCTGACTGGTACTTAGTCCAATAGTGGACGGCTTTCGACTTACAAAGGTCCTCATGGATGGTGGCAGCGGATTAAACCTCATCTACGAGGAAACTCTTCAAAAAATGGAAATAGATTGGAGCCGCATTGAGCAAAGCAGCACAACCTTCAGAGAAATAATCCCTAGTCGGGAAGCGCGCTGCACCGGAAAAAATCACACTCGATGTGGTGTTCGGCTCGCCGGACAATTACAGATCCGAAGAAGTCATGTTCCAAGTGGCCCCGTTCAACAGCGGATATCACGCTATATTAGGACGAGAGGCATTTACAATTTTTCAAGCCGTACCCCATTACGGGTACATGAAGCTCAAAATGCAGGGCCCCGCAGAATAATCACTCTCGTTAGTGATCCGGACATAGCACTCCACGAGAATAAGACGGCCGCATTAGCCACGGAGGCACTATTCAAGCCCTAGCGGCGAAGAACTTACGCGCTACGCTCTACTGTGAATAGAGACGATGTGATACTCGATAAGAGATCCAAGTCCACCTCCTTTAAACCATCGGACGAAATAATAAAATTCCAGGTCCATCCAACGGACCCGACAAAGATGGCCTCCATCGGGGCATAGTTGAACCACGATGTGACGCCGCCTCGCGAGAATTCCTTCGAAAATTGGGACATTTTCGCCTAGCACCCTTCGAATATGCCCTAATCCCACGCAGACGCGTAACACAACCTAAATATCCTAAAGGATTCAAGCCATCAAACAGGCTCTTGACGATTTTCCTCAACCCAAAAGACGAGCAATGGGAGAAGAGCTAGCCAAACTATTGGAAGCCGGATTCATCAAAGATATCAAACATCCGGATTGGCTAGCAAACCTTGTAATGGTACCAAAGAAGGACAAATCCTGGCGCCTATGTGTCGATTTTAAAGACCTCAACAAGGCCTGCCCAAAGGATCCCTTCCCCCTCCCCCGCATCGACCAAATAATCGATGCTACCGCAGGAGACGATTCACTGTGCTTCCTCGACGCATACTCCGGCTACCATCAAATCAAGATGGCGAAAGCAGACCAAGCCGCAACGACATTCATCACTCCATACGGACCATTCTGCTTCAACACGATGCCCTTAGGACTTAAAAACACCGGCGCAACATATCAGCGCATGATTCAAACATGTCTGGCCACCCAGATCGGCAAAATAGTAGAGGCATACGTAGACGACGTAGTCGTCAAAACCAAACACGTCGAAACTCTAGTAGACAACTTGAGGCTCACATTCGACAACCTCAGAGCATACGACATCAAGCTGAATCCGGAAAATGCATTTTCGGTACCACCGGAAAGCTCTGGGCTTCATTGTATCCGTAGAGGAATTGAAGCAAATCCAGCCAAGATCCGAGCTCTGTCTCAGCTAGATATTCCAAAAGACCTCAAACAAATACAAAACTCGATCGATGGGTGGCGGCTCTAAGCCGCTTTATCTCCGCCTAGGAGAAAAGGCATTGCCCTCTATCGCCTCCTTAGGCGCACCAAACACTTTGAGTGGACGGATGCCCCACTTGGGACTCGAAGAAATAAAAGCCATATTGGCAACAAATCTGGTCTGGCTGCGCCAACCCGGGCGAACCAATGTTGTTATACATCGCGCAACACATCAAGTTGTAAGCGCGGTACTCGTCGTCGAGCGAGAGCGAAGGGCATAAATTCCCCTTCAAAACCAAAGGTACTACGATCCACCGTGTTAACCCCCTGCAAGTCCCGTTACCCGCACTATCAAAAGATAGTGTATGCGGTGTTCATGGCATCCCGGAAGCTCCGACACTACTTTCAAGAGTGTTTGATAACATTGGCCTCCGAAGTACCACTCAATAATATTATAAACAACCGCGACGCGACGGGCAGGATTGCAAAATGGGCCATTGAGCTCTTACCATTCGATATAACTTACAAACCTCGGCGAGCTATAAAGTCACAAGTTTTGGCTGACTTTGTCGCTGAATGGACCGAAGCCGAACTCCCTAAAGAGTACGGCGCATACTCCAATTGGACTATGCACTTCGATGGTTCTAAAATGTTGGCCGGATTGGGGGCTGGCGTCGTATTGACGTCCCCAACCGAGACACACGATCAATCGTGCTCAGATAATGTACACGGACTCCAACAATGCAGCCGAATACGAGGCCCTTTTACATGGCCTCCGGATGGCAATCTCCATGGGCATTCAACGCCTAAAGGTGCGCGGGGATTCAAACCTGGCAATATCCCAAATAAATGGAGACTTTGACGCCAAGGATCCGAAAATGGCAGCATATCTCAACGCTGTCCTAAAAATGTTAGCTCGGTTTGAAGGACTTGAATTCCATCACGTAGCCCGAGATAATAACCAAGCAGCCGACGTACTGGCACGCATTGGCGCAAAACGCGATGCTGTCCCTCCAAACATCTTCCTGGAATGGCTCTTCAAGCCATCCGTATTATGGGAAGAGGAGTCCGGAAATAACAAACCGGAAAAAGCCGCACCAGCCGGTGATTCAGCCGATGACATAACACCTTCAGCCCACGACATAATGGCACTAATCGCCCCGTGGACAGAACCATTCCTAGCCTACTTGCTTAGGCAGGAACTTCTCGTAGACCAAAATGAGGCCCGTTGTATTGTCCGGTGATCTAAAGCCTACAAGGTCCATGAGGGAGAACTTTATAAGAAAAGCACAACCGGAGTCCTTCAAAGGTGCATCTCCGAAGAGGAAGGGCGAAACCTTCTGGCTGAAATTCATGACGGACTAGGCGGACACCACGCCGCAGCTCGGGCCCTTGTAGGAAAGGCATTCCGTATAGGATTTTGGCCGACAGCCCGGGCAGATGCTCAGGACTTAGTCCAAAGATGCGTCGGTTGTCAGTTCTTTGCTAATCAGAGCCATATGCCACCCACCGCCCTCAAAACTATACCCATTACACCGCGTTCGCGGTGCAGGGGCTTGACATGGTTGGACCCCTTAAAGGAGGAACCCACAAGCAAAGGTACTTATTGGTCATGGTGGACAAATTCACCAAATGGATAGAGGCCAAGCCGCTTAAAACGGCGAGTCCGGACCAGTGATAGACTTTATCTCGGGTAGTACTCCGTTTGGTGTCCCCACAAATCATCACCGATAATGGCACGAATTTCACGGCCGACGAGGTTAAATCATGGTGCAAAAACATGGGCATTAAGCTCGATTACGCTTGATCTATCATCCTCGGACCAGCGGTCAAGTGGAACGAGCAAATGGTCTAATAATGAGCAGCATCAAACCCAGACTAGTGCGGTCACTTACAAAATCTGACACGCACTGGGTAGAGGAGCTCGACTCCGTACTCTGGGGGCTGCGGACCACGCCCAACCGTACTACCGGATTCACACCATTTTTTATAGTATACGGCACGAGGCGCAGTTCGCCTGCGACATCATTCATGACTCACCTCGAGTGCGCATGTACGAAGAAAGAGAAGCCGAGCTGGATCGGCGGGACAGCTTGGGCGCATTGGAGGAAGAACGCGACGTCGCCAAGGCTCGTTCCGCATTCTATCGGCAGCAGCTCGAAGATATCAAAGCGAGAAGCACGAGCCAAGACCTACAATGTTGGCGAACTAGTTCTCGCTGCCGGACAAGAAAAAGGACAAGCTCAAGCCCAAATGGGAGGGCCCCTTCATAATCGATCAAGTCCTGACCGGCGGAGCGTACCGTCTATGAAATGCGTCGGACAACCGACTCGAGCCGAACCCATGGAACACAGCCCGCCTCCGAAGATTCTATGCCTAGCGCCGGACTAAGAGTTCGTTCCCTTCCCCCGTTCAAAATTTTACACTTCATCTGTCTTTTGTTTCTCTTTCTTCTCTTAACCCTTTTACCAAAAAGCCCTTAAGGGCCTACTTGCGCATTGTTCGCATACACTTGATGTGCCATCCGCACTCATTATACCTGGGGGCTTCTTTACCAGAAGCTTAATTATAAGGGCTTCATGCCCAACACATGTGTCAAGCTTCCACATTTACCTTTTATTCACCATTATATGCATCGATATGACTTAAGTTTTGGCCAAGCTGGGTTGCCTGGCTCCTGTGCTTACCCCTACGTTCCCGAATGTTCGGCTAGGAGGTAAAGGGAGCACCTCTGCGATTGTTACTGCCGGGTCAGCCGGATGTGTACCTCAGACTGGGTGAAGCCTAAAGCTAGCATTCTTAAGGGAATGTTCGGTCGGTGACTTGAAAGATGATTTTTTACCCACTTATTTATCTACCCCCAGATGTTTTTCTGCTCTTTTCGCAGTTTGGACATGCACTTTAGGGCATGCCTCCCAGGGAAAGGAACCCTTAACGGAACTATTCTCCCTGGAAGATGTTTCTTACTAACCATGTAATATAACATAACTAGTTGGGCACTTGTCTGATAAAGCACTAATGACCCCTACGCCTGGTCTCCATGCATGCCCCGGTTGTTTTTTAACCGAGAAGGTATTCGGACACACTCCGGACTCTAGGGTCCCGAGGTGAAGCGAAAAGGTCGGCAAAGACAAACGATCTACAATCCGGCTAGAAGGCATTTTACATGTCATTTTAAAATACATTGTCACATTGATCGACTGTATTCATCCTCAATCCCGTCTAACAGGCTGTCCAATTTACAGTCCGTTGGGAAAATTTAGCGCCAACTCTACTTGGCGTATACTAAACTCACAGGATCTCCTTCCGTCGGGCCCCATAGGTCCGACCTTGGCCATATGGTTGGGATCCGCCTTCTTGTACGCGTCTTCACCATGGCCCGGGCCTCCCGGCACCTGGCGGCAGGCGAAATCTTCCATAAGCAGGCGCTGCCGCACTTCCTTCAAGCTTCTCATAAGCTCCCCAAGGCCTTCGGTAGGGAGAGGGCTGGCCATAAAGCCTGGACGACGCCGCTCATTGCCTGCCGAACTCGTTCGAGCAGCTGCAACAGCTCGGGAAGTTGATCACCCGTCGATATGGGCATCTCCTCCGCAGGACGACCTGTGAGTATACCTACATATCTTGTCAATTTACTTCCTTGCCGAACTCTTCTTTTCAAAGGAGTTCGCTCAAGCACTTACTATAAATGCCGCGATGAAGCCGCTGATTCTCCTTAACGGAGTCGGACAGCTCGGCCCGAACGCCTTTCAGCTCTTCTCCAAGCTGGGCGTGGGCATCTTGGAGCCTGTTCCTTTCTTGCTGCACCCTATTCAGCACCCTCTCGCCGGCCTTCAGCTGGCGCAGTAGTTCTTGCCTGTCCGGATCTTGTCCGGCAGCACCTGCAATGTCATTATTAGACTTGCGCGCACGCCACACAACGCTTATATTTTTTAAAAATAATGTGTTACCAGGAGGGGTCTCTGTGTTTCCTCCTGTAGCAGCAAGTGCGGCCTCAAGTTGGGCCTTGCACTCTTGCATCTCCTGAGACAGTTGGGTATTCTTCTCGGTAAGATCCCGCGTTTCAAATGATCCTTAAATCAGTTAATGTAACTAATTTAAGTCTCGGGGGCTACTGGCATATATAACTATTAAATTCTCTTACCCGTATGTCTTTTACATACTTTGCTCGTGGGCTCGTAAAACCATCTTGAGCGGCACGGAGGTGCGCGTCCCACGCGTTAAAGGCATTCAACGCCTCAGGGGAGAAACACGCGTCATGAAATACCGTCCGGCGGCGCCTATGGTTCATGGCGCTCTCCACCTCAGACTTGGTGGCGGATAGTCTGTCGGCATCCTCCGTTGGAGGAGTATCCGCTCGCGCTTTGCGCTCACCTCCCCTCGCACCAGTCTTTGGAGCACGGCCGGCGAGGTTGGATTGGCAACCTCTCGCCTGATTCGGCGGTGCTTTTCTCCTACAAAAGTCATGAGCACTCAAACGCTTCCTAGGAACGTTGCTCCAAATAATTAACTGCGAGCTATACCTTTGCGGCAATGTTTCAGTCCGCGCCGCGCTCCTCTTCCGCCTACTGGTCCGGACTGGCCTTTGTTGGTCAGCCGCCGTGGGCTCGGCTTCCCGCCTCGAAGGCGCCTCCTGCAAAACACCATCGTACGCGAAGGTCAGAAATGAGCAAGGAAGAGATAATAGTGTCGGGGCTTCCGTCACAATCACCCGGGAAGCCGGATATAGTCCGGGGTAGTCATCCGTAATGGCGACTAAGGCATTATCCATGCTGAGCTGGTGGAACACCCCGTCGATTAGCTCCACCTGTATGTCCGGATCCTCTTCGGAGGCCAGATCTTGGGATCTCTCTGGATCCTCGGGTTGCGGAGCTGGACTTATCATGTCCTCCACAATCCGACGCAGTTCCTGCGTCGAAGACATAATATAAGAAGCTTAAACTTTAAAAGCATGGGTCGAGCCCTTAAAGTGTTCGCTTACCCAACGCCAAGGGTTATTCATGGAGAACCCATTTTCAACGGGTTCGTCTGGAGAAAGTCCTCCTTCTCCCCCTTGTACAGGTCGGACAGGATCTTCACCAGATCCTCGGCCGAATCCGGTCCTTTGCGGCCGTGACGGGTGGCGTCGTCTTCCCTGTTGAAATCCCACATGGGGTGCCCCAGATTGCGATGGGCTGCACCCCACGTAATGCATGTTGCCATGACTCGATCATGGTCAACCCGAATAGCCCGATAACCTTATCCGGCCCATCAAATAATGGGCGCTCTTGTCTTCCTCGGTTGGGGGCTCGCGGATACCAACCGAGGCGTTCTTCGAGGAGTAATCTTGAACTCCGGAGGCCGATCCAACAGGTCCGCAGCGGAGTGTCTTCTATGTAAACCATTCAGAAGGCCAGTCTTGGACGCCTTCTTAGGGGTTCGGATGGATATCCGGTCTGGCAATCGCCATATTTGGCGCCGCCCACTTGATATATGGACCCCTCATGAGAGCGAAGTGCGAGGCGAACAACCTCTTCCACGAAGGCAAAATGGGGCTCGATGCCCAGAAATAGCTCGCAAAGAGCTACGTAACCCGTGATGTGCAGGATAGAGGCGGGCGTAAGGTGATGGAGCTGGAGTCCGTAGAACTCCAGGAGCCCACGGAGGAACGGATGTACAGGAAATCTGAGTCCCCTTATTAGATAGGGGACGAGGCATACCCGCTCCCCTTTGTTGGGACTCGGGGTAGCCTCCACTTGCTTCCCACCTTGGTAGGTGGCCAACCCGGCTCGAACCGGGACCATGAAGGTCGGAGGGAGATATCCCTTTGCTTGGAGCGTCACCAGCTCGTTGTGCGGGACAGAACATCTCCGCCAGTCTCCTAGCAGTGGGCTGGGAGCACGAGAGGAGGAGCCGCGTCGACGGTCCATGATGGAATGGATTTTTCGGTCACAGGCGCTCCGATGAATACTCACGGAAAGAAGATGGCGTGATTTGGATCTGGATTCTTGCCTCTCTTATAGGCAGATTATTTGCGCAGCTAGGGGGTAAAACATAAAAGATACCCTGGCTTTTCGCATTAGATGCGGCGCGCGTGGAAGATGGCCATTATTGGGCGTGGAAGCCAAGAAGCGCAACATTGATAAGAAAGCCGACATAATTGCTCGCAAACGCATGGAATTTGGAGGAGAACCCGCTTTGCAACGCCAAGACTATATCTGCGCGGACTTATCGTCATTGAAGCTTGGTTCGGGGCTCTTGAGGAGTCTGGACTAGGGGTGTCCGGACAGCGGACTATCATCGTCCCATGACCTCCAAGACTACGAAGATACAAGATTGAAGACTCCGTCCCGTGTCCGGATGGGACTTTCCTTGGCGTGGAAGGCAAGCTTGGGGATACCGATATGTAGATCTCCTACCATTGTAACCGACTACATGTAACCCTAGCCCTCTCCGGTGTCTATATAAACCGGAGGGCTTTAGTCCGTGGACACAACATCCATTACAACAATCATACCATAGGCTAGCTTCTAGGGTTTAGCCTCCTTGATCTCGTGGTAGATCCACTCTTGTAATATACATCATCAATATTAATCAAGCAGGACGTAGGGTTTTACCTCCATCAAGAGGGCCCGAACCTGGGTAAAACATCGTGTCCCTCGTCTCCTGTTACCATCCGCCTAGACGCACAGTTCAGGACCCCCTACCCGAGATCCGCCAGTTTTGACACCGACAACGACCAAGGCCAGGCAGGCGCCAGGCGAGCGCCAGCGCACATAGTGTCCTCGTTTCCCCTTTGGTGCTAAGGGGGCAAGCATAGGCGCGGAGTACCAAGGTATCAGACAAAGGTTTTCATATCAGTGCAACAAGACCAAGACCAGCAGGACGAAAGGACGGAGGTCATCGTGGAGCCCAAGACAGCGTCATCACCAGCGCCTTTGACTGGCGAAGACGACCTTTAGTCAGGATAGCCTGTACTAGCTGTCCCCTTTCAAATTGGCCGTTGTTGGATCCCTTCCTGCTTAGTATTTGGGAAGAGGACCAGGGCCTCTATAAATAGGTCTAGCCACCACAGTAGAAGGGGACGAATTGAGTTCATCTTCACACCACACCAGCTCAAGAACACCTCTCCTCAGGAGGCTGTTCTTCCCTTGTACTGTTCATCATCAGCCCAAGAGGCAATCCACCACCACCACACAGGAGTAGGGTATTACACCACAATGGTGGCCCGAACCTGTATAAATCTTGTGTCTCTTGTGTTGTGAGCTCATCGAGTTAAGCTTAGGGATCGCGGCGAGGCTGAGAGCGAGATTAGGTGGGGGGGGGAACTTTGTGCGCACCCCAGTGTTCGAACCTCAAGGGTTTTGCCGGAACCCGAAATCTGATAGTGCTTGCCAAAGGAAAAAGTGTAAAAGGAAAGGTGATGATCACCATGACTCTTGTATAAGGGTAGAAGATAAAAGTAAAAAGATAGGCCCCTCGCAGGGGGAAGCAGAGGTTGTCATGCGCTTTTATGGTTGGATGCACAAAATCTTAATGCAAAAGAATGTCACTTTATATTGCCGCTTGTGATAAAGACCTTTATTATGCAGTCCGTCGCTTTTATTTCTTCCATATCACAAGTTCGTATAAAACTTATTTTCTTCACACTAATAGATCATACATATTTAGAGAGCAATTTTTATTGCTTGCACCGATGACAACTTAGTTGAGGGATCTTACTCAATCCATAGGTAGGTATGGTAGACTCTCATGGCAAAACTGGTTTAAGGGATGTTTGGAAGCACAAGTAGTATCTCTACTTGGTGCAAAGAATTTGGCAAGCATGAGAGTGAAAGGCAAGCTCAACATGTTGGAGGATCCATGACAATATAACTTCTATTTGGATATAAGAAAACATAACCCATTATGTTGTCTTCCTTGTCCAACATAAACGTTTTAGCATGTCATATTTTAATGAGTGCTCACAATTACAAAATATGTCCAAGATACTATATTTATATGTGAAATCTCTCTTCCTTCAATATTCTTTCATGAATTGCTCAAGTGACCAATACTGTGTTTGCTAACTTTCAATAAATTTACCACCTATAGTATTATGTGTGAAGTCATTACTCCCCATGGTAGAAGCATATGAAACATATATAATTTCATATGTATGATATTCAATTCATTCAACCATTTACTCATAGGATATAAGGGAAGCACGTGAGTAAATGACAAACTACTCCAAAAAGATATAAGTGAAGGACAATGAGTAGTCAAATGATTAACTAGCCATGGGAGGACTCTCTCTCATTCAAGATTTCAGATCCAATGATTTTATTCAAACAACAAGTAAAATGAAAATACACTCCAAGAAAAACACATATCATGTGACGAATCAAAATATAGCTCCGAGTAAGGTATACCGATGGTTTTGAAGACAAAAGAGGGGATGCCTTCCGGGGCATCCCCAAACTTAGGCGCTTGAGTCTTCCTTGAATATTACCTTGGGGTGCCTTGGGCATCCCCAAGATTAGGGTCTTTCCACTCCTTATTCTCCTCATATGGATACCTCACCCAAAACTTGAAAACTTCAATCACACAAAACTTAACGGAACTTCGTGAGATGGGTTAGTATGATAAAGAGTGAATCATTCACTTTGGTACTCTCAAGACAAGATTCATAATTGTTCTCACACAATTCCTACTGTACCATATCATTTCTACAATTTATATTGAGTAATATAAGCCATAGAAATTACAAAACAAGCAAACTATGCATGGAAAACAGAATCTGCCACAAACAGAACAACCTGTAATGATCTGAACAGCAACCATACTTCTGCTACTCCAAAAATTCTGAAAAATTAGGACAAACTAGGCAATTTTTATATCAATCTTGTGTAAAATTTCAGATCAAAAGCATGCTTTTGTGATTTTTTGAAATTCTGGCCATGAGTGCAAAAGTTTCTATTTTTCAGCAAGATCAAATCAACTATCACCGTAAGCCATCCCAAAGGTCTTACTTGGAACTTTATTGAAACAAAAGCTATAAAACATGATTACTATAGTAGCTTAATCATGTGAATTCAAAAAACAGTAAGGGTAAATATTGGGTTCTCTCCCAACAAGCTTTTCTTTAATTCCTTTCTAGCTAGGCATGATGATGTCAATGCTGCTCATATGAAAGATAAGAATGAAAACATAACGGGAGCATCATGAAGCATAGGACTAGCACATTGCATAGGGATTTTGTGAGCAAACAATTTATGGGAAAAAGAATCAACTGGCATAGGAAGTCAAAACAAGCATAACTTCGAAACTTTAAGCACATAGAGAGGAAACTTGATATTATTGCAATTCCAACAAGCATATATTCCTCCCTCATAATAATTTTCAGTAGCATCATGAATGAATTCAACAATATAACCATCACATAAAGCATTATTTTCATGATCTACAAGCATAGAAATTTTACTACTCTCCAGATGAGCAAAATTCTTCTCATTCGGAATAGTGGGAGCAAACTCAGCAAAATAACTATCATGTGAGGCATAATACAATTGAAAATTAAAATCATGATGGCAAGTTTCATGGTTAACATTATTCTTTATAACATACAAGTCATCACAATAATCATCATAGATGGCAACTTTGTTCTCATAATCAATTGGAACCTCTTCCGAAATAGTGGAATCATTACTAAATAAAGTCAAGACCTCTCCAAATCCATTGTCATAAATATCACAATAAGATTCAACACCCTCTAAAATAGTGGGATCATTACTTCCTAAAGTTGACACTCTTCCAAACCCACTTCTGATGATAGTCTTATTCATACTCCAAAAGATATAAGTGAAGTTCATGGAGCATTCTACAATTAATATAGATTAACCAATTTCCAAGCTCAAAATATATAAGTGAAGCACACGAAGCATTCTATAAAGCCGTACTCAAAATGATTTAAGTGAAGCACAAAGAGCATTCTATAAAGACATACTCAAAAGATTTAAGTGAAGCACAAAGAGCATTCTATAAATCAATGAAGGACTATCTTATATGTAATGCCCCGGACACAACCGCCGGTGGTCGTTACTCCTGGCGGGATCTAGACTGGCCCCACAGATCAATACTAGTATTTTCTGCGCACTTGTCCTCACTCGTGCGCACCCGGGAGCAACTTCCCGGTCGGTCACCCATCCTGAAATTACTCCAAGATGAGAACGCTTAACTTTGGAGTTCTTTCTGAATGGGCTTCCGGAAAAGAAGGAATTCCTTATTGATATGAGTAGTATATCATCCCTATTAAGTCAGGCTATCACATACACCCCCACTCATAGGAACTGATGTCCTCGTCGGGCCACAGGAACGTTCCCTCTTGGTACATACATCTATGCATCCAAGAAGATATGTCCATGTCCCTATCTTGGAGTTGATAAGCATCTGAATGTGAGGGGCATATCCACATGATCTCTTCTGATCAGCTGCAGTTTCTTCCCTGTTTCAACAATGAGACTCATTGCCTTCAACTTTTGTGGCACATCAAACAAGTGAAGCAAGTTCATTGAATGGACACGGATCATTCTATGATCTCCTGACTTGGGAGTATGCCTCAGAATAGTGTTGATGGTGGTCAAGCCAGAGAGAAGATAATAGATAAATCCAAACTTGTGAGTCTCCAAAGCCTTATCAGGAATCTCCTTGTACATGTTTGCCATGGAGTTGTGGTCTTTCCTGGGCTTGGCATACACATCTATATCATTCTCATCTTCAGTAGGGGCATTGATCAACTAGGCCCACTCAGCAATTGTAGACTGATACCTGGTTCCTTCAGTCATCCAGACTATCTTACCATCCGGATAGAAATGAGCAGTGGAGTAAAATTGCATAATCATCTCATCATTCCACTTTGTCAAATTCCGTCCAACAAATTTGTCAACCTCGTTCATCCTGAAGCTCTCATGCACTCCAGGGAAGTAATCTTCATTATCATCTATGTAAGTCCAATCCACCCATCTCATGTCACACACAATGGGTTTCTTGTCCAGCAATACTGTTTCATAAAAATCCTGTTGTTCCTTGGTGTGGAAATGATAATCAACGACAGTCTTCTCCTGACAACATAGGGATCGGACTATCTCCACAATCTCAAACCTGCATCTTTTCTGTCCTTCATATTCTCAGCAATGGGATGATCATCACTGTGATCAGGAATCTTTGGCTTCAGCTTTCTGAGCTGCTCTTCTTCCTCTTGAACTTCTAGCACTAGGGCCTGGTTCTTCTCAGCACCAGGGATGTTCCTGGTGGATCTCTTGGGTGCAGAGGGTTTTGAAGCTTGAGCAACTGGCTTGGGGGCTGTCTTGGGCTTAGATGGAGCAGCCCCAGACTTAATGGCACTCCCCATGAGCTTTTGAGTTTTTACAGGAGGTTCAACAGGCTCTTCCTCCTCTCCTTCAGAATTTCTGACCATAGAAGGTTTGCCAATGACTCTGACCATAGTCTTCTTGACTCTTTCCTTCCTCTTCTTACCTCCAGCAGCCTCTTCCTCTCTTGGTTCAAGAGTGAACTCCATAGTTTCCTTAGTGGAGGATCTGGCTTTGGACATGGGAACTCTCTTGGCAGGAGCTTTCTTCTTCATGCCAGTCTTGGTGGAGGCAGCAACACCATACTCCTTCTTGAGCACTTTCTTCTTTGAGGTCACCTCCTCAACTTCAAAGTCCTCATCCTCTGAATCTGAGGTTTTCTTCTTCCTTTGCCTAGTTGTGGCCTTAGGCAAGTTGCTTGGGGTGCTTCTCTTTCCTTCTTCAAAGCTGCTATTGGAGGGACTAGTGCCCTCACTGAGATTTACTTGCTCCTCAGACCTGTTCTGACTATCACTGCCCTCAGACATATCCGAAACTGTCCCTATGAATAGATAGGTATAGGTAGAGTGGATGAGCATCACAAAGCACAACTATTTTCAAAATATTGAGTCAAAAACTTAATTTTAGTTTTATGCAGAAGGCATTTCGGAGCTACCGATGCGACTAACTTGGTGACACTGACGCAGCTACACAGTCTAAACAAGCGATTTCGGTCAGACCGAAATGCAGTTCGGTGACTCCGAGATGCTAGGGTTTCACAAAGTGAGTGATTTCGGTCACCCCGATTCGTACACTTAGGTCAGACCGAGTTGTACTTGTGCAATGGCCTGAGCCAAATCGATGAGACCGAGATCTTCAGATCGGTCGGTCCGAGATGAATTTAGCGGAAACCTAACCCTAAGTTTTTGCATCAAATCTGATCTAAAGGAACTTTTTGGTGGATAGATTTATTTCATACGTGGCTAGAACAATGGCATTAACCTCTGTGTAGGAATTGGAAAAAGGAACACACAAAGAAATCGAGTTCGTACCCTAACATGGCGACGAACTCACTATGACGACAACGGCGGTGCGATTTCCGTTGATGGTGACAGAGTCCAGCGGTAGGAGGAAGCTGGCGACGACGGAGACGATCCGGAGACCAAGGGGCGGCAGAGCTGGGAGGCGTGGTCGAAGAGTTTGGAGTAATTTCAAAAATTTCAACCTGCGGATATATATACCCACTCACTATCGGTTTGACCGAGTGGAACGATTCGGTGGCACCGAGATGCAAAACTGTGAGCAGTTACTACAACTCGGTGTGACCAAAATGTTCTAATCGGTTGCATTGAGGTGAAAACTTAGATCAACCTAATGATTTCGGTGAGACTGAGTATGGTGGATCGGTCTAACCGAGATGCATTAAGAGGTTTTGGAAGCTTAAGCCCTTGATGGATCGATGGCTCTGAGTGCTCCTCACCCGGAGGGTCCAAATTCGACTTGTTCAAGCTTTGTGATGTAGCATGAATAGAGTTTGAGACGAGAAAAGCATAGATAGCTAGAGGGAGTACTTAGGCACTCTTGTCCATCCATTTGGCAAAAAGAAAAATCAAACAATCAAATAGCAACAAATGGATGTCCTTGAATGGAGAAAATTATGCAACCAGCATGCTCACACAATAAGATAGCAAATGAAATATGTGGCAAAGCATGTACACACACTCTAGCATCTATCGAGCAATTGGCGATGACTAGGTCATCTATATATGAGTATATTGACTTAGGAGTCAAATGAGAACATTTGATCATAGGTCATACTCATCATTTAACCACAAGTGGGGTTACCACTTTTACATAAAGCATTGTTGTGTTCACACCATTAGGGTTACTTTAGCTCAAATCTCAGAGTAAAGCCCCCCTAGATGTGATATCCCCTTTTAGAGGGATGAACTAACCTTGGGTTTTGTCGATGATGACTTCATGTAGATATTGAAGATGTGGATGCTCAATGTGATGGGGAACGTAGTAATTTCAAAATTTTCCTACGCACACGCAAGATAATGCTGATGCATAACAACGAGAGGGGAGAGTGTTGTCCACGTACCCTCGTAGACCGAAAGCGGAAGCGTTAGAACAACGCGGTTGATGTAGTCGTACGTCTTCACAATCCGACCGATCAAGTACCGAACGCACGACACCTCCGAGTTCAGCACACTTTCAGCTTGATGACGTCCCTTGAACTCGGATCCAGCCGAGCTTTGAGGGAGAGTTCCATCAGCACGACGGCGTGGTGATGATGATGATGTTCTACCGACGCAGGGCTTCACCTAAGCACCGCAACGATATTATCGGGGTGGATTATGGTGGAGGGGGGCACCGCACACGGCTAAGAGATCAATAATCAATTGTTGTGTATAGAGGTGCCCCCTTCCCATGTATATAAAGGACCAAGGGGAGGGGGAGGGTGCCAGGGGAGGGTACGCCAGGGAGGAGTCCTACTCCCACCGGGAGTAGGACTCCCTCCTTTCCTTGTCCAAGTAGGAGAGGGGAAGGAAGGGGAGAGAGGAGGAAGGAAAGGGGGCACACCGCCCCCCTCCTTGTCCTATTCGTACTAGAGGGGGAGGGGGTGTGCGGCCTGCCCTGGCCGCCCCTCCTCTGCTCCACTTTGGGCCCATGAGACCCATTAACCCCCCGGGGGGTTCCAGTAACCCCCGGTACTCCGGTATACATCCGATAACCCCCGGAACCATTCCGGTGTCCGAATATAGTCGTCCAATATATCAATCTTTATGTCTTGACCATTTAGAGACCCCTCGCCATGTCCGTGATCACATCCGGGACTCTGAACTATCTTCGGTACATCAAAACACATAAACTCATAACATAACCGTCATCTAACTTTAAGCGTGCGGACCCTACGGGTTCGAGAACTATGTAGACATGACCGAGACACGTCTCCGGTCAATAACCAATAGAGGAACCTGGATGCTCATATTGGCCCCTATATTCTATGAAGATCTTTATCGGTCAAACCGCATAACAACATATGTTGTTCCCTTTTTCATCGGTATGTTACTTGCCCGAGATTCGATCATCGGTATCTCAATACCTAGTTCAATCTCATTACTGGCAAGTCTCTTTACTCGTTACGTAATGCATCATTCCGTAACTAACTCATTAGTTACATTGCTTGCAAGGCTTATAGTGATGTGCATTACCGAGAGGGCCCAGAGATACCTCTTTAACAATTAGAGTGACAAATCCTAATCTCGAAATACGCAACTCAACATGTACCTTCGGAGACACCTGTAGAGCTCCTTTATAACCACCTAGTTACGTTGTGATGTTTGGTAGCACACAAAGTGTTCCTCTGGTAAACGGGAGTTGCATAATCTCATAGTTGTAGGAACATGTATAAGTCATGAAGAAAGCAATAGCAACATACTAAACGATCAAGTGCTAAGCTAACGGAATGGGTCGACAACTCATGTCTATGGTTAGGAAACACAACCATATTTGATCAATGAGCTAGTCAAGTAGAGGCATACTAGTGACACTATGTTTGTCTATGTATTCACACATGTATTATGTTTCCGGTTAATACAATTCTAGCATGAATAATAAACATTTATCATGATATAAGGAAATAAATAATAACTTTATTATTGGCTCTAGGGCATATTTCCTTCAGTCTCCCACTTGCACTAGAGTCAATAATCTAGATTACATAGTAATGATTCTAACACCCATGGAGCCTTGGTGCTGATCATGTTTTGCTCGTGGAAGAGGCTTAGTCAACGGGTCTGCAACATTCAGATCCGTATGTATCTTGCAAATCTCTATGTCTCCCACCTGGACTTGGTCCCGGATGGAATTGAAGTGTGTCTTGATGTGCTTGGTTCTCTTGTGAAATCTGGATTCCTTTGCCAAGGCAATTGCACCAGTATTGTCAGAAAAGATTTTCATTGGTCCCGATGCACTAGGTATGACACCTAGATCAGATATGAACTCCTTCATCCAGACTCCTTCATTTGCTGCTTTCGAAGCAGCTATGTACTCCACTTCACATGTAGAGTCCGCCACGATGCTTTGTTTAGAACTGCACCAACTGACAGCTCCACCGTTTAATATAAACACGTATCCGGTTTGCGATTTAGAATCGTCCAGATCAGTGTCAAAGCTTGCATCGACGTAACCATTTACGACTAGCTCTTTGTCACCTCCATAAACGAGAAACATATCCTTAGTCCTTTTCACGTATTTCAGGATATTCTTGACCGCTGTCCAGTGATCCACTCCTGGATTACTTTGGTACCTCCCAGCTAAACTTATTGCTAAGCATACATCAGGTCTGGTACACAACATTGCATACATGATAGAGCCTATGGCTGAAGCATAGGGAACATCTTTCATTTTCTCTCTATCTTCTGCTGTGGTCGGGCATTGAGTCTTACTCAAATTCACAGCTTGTAATATAGGCAAGAACCCTTTCTTTGCTTGATCCATTTTGAACCTTTTCAAAACTTTATCAAGGTATGTGCTTTGTGAAAGTCCAGTTAAGTGTCTTGGTCTATCTCTATAGATCTTGATGCCTAATATATAAGCAGCTTCACAGAGGTATTTCATTGAAAACCTTTTATTCAAGTATCCTTTTATGTTATCCAGAAATTCTATATCATTTCCAATCAACAATATGTCGTCTACATATAATATCAGAAATGTTACAGAGCTCCCACTCACTTTCTTGTAAATCCAGGCTTCTCCAAAAGTCTGTATAAAACCATATGCTTTGATCACACTATCGAAGCATTTATTCCAACTTCGAGAGGCTTGCACCAGTCCATAAATGGATCGCTGGAGCTTGCACACTTTCTTAGCACCTTTTGGATCGACAAAACCTTCTTGTTGCATCATATACAACTCTTCTTCTAGAAATCCATTCAGGAATGCAATTTTGACATCCATTTGCCATATTTCATAATCATAAAACGCGACAATTGCTAACATGATTCGGATAGACTTAATCATCGCTACGGGTGAGAAAGTCTCATCATAGTCAACCCCTTGAACTTGTCGAAAACCTTTCGCAACAAGTCGAGCTTTGTAGACAGTAACATTACCATCAGCGTCAATCTTCTTCTTGAAGATCCATTTATTCTCGATGGCTTGCCGATCATTGGGCAAGTCAACCAAAGTCCATACTTCGTTCTCATACATGGATCCCATCTCAGATTTCATGGCCTCAAGCCATTTTGCGGAATCTGGGCTTATCATCGCTTCCTCATAGTTTGTTGGTTCACCATGGTCAAGTAACATGACCTCCAGAATAGGATTACCATACCACTCTGGTGCGGATCTTACTCTGGTTGACCTACGAGGTTCAGTAGTAACTTGATCTGAAGTTTCTAGATCAATATCATTAGCTTCCTCACATTTGGTGTAGTCGTCACAGGAACCGGTTTCTGTGATGAACTACTTTCCAACAAGGGGGCAGGTACAGTTACCTCATCAAGTTCTACTTTCCTCCCACTCACTTCTTTCGAGAGAAACTCCTTCTCTAGAAAGGATCCAAATTTAGCAACAAAAGTCTTGCCTTCAGATCTGTGATAGAAGGTGTACCCAATAGTCTCCTTTGGGTATCCTATGAAGACACATTTCATTGACTTGGGTTTGAGCTTATCTGGTTGAATTTTTTTTACATAAGCATTGCAGCCCCAAACTTTAAGAAACGACAACTTTGGTTTCTTGCCAAATCACAGTTCATAAGACGCCGTCTCAACGGATTTTGATGGTGCCCTATTTAACATGAATGTGGCCGTCTCTAAAGCATAACCCCAAAATGCTAGCGGTATATCAATAAGAGACATCATAGATCGCACCATATCTAGTAAAGTACGATTACGACGTTTGGACACACCATTACATTGTGGTGTTCCGGGTGGCGTGAGTTGCGAAACTATTCTGCATTGTTTCAAATGTAAACCAAACTCATAACTCAAATATTCTCCTCCGTGATCAGATCGTAGAAACTTTATTTTCTTGTTACGATGATTTTCCACTTCACTATGAAATTCTTTGAACTTTTCAAATGTTTCAGACTTATGTTTCATTAAGTAGATATACCCATATCTGCTCAAATCATCTGTGAAGGTGAGAAAATAACGATACCCACTGCGAGCCTCAATGTTCATTGGACCACATACATCAGTATGTATGATTTCCAACAAATCTGTTGCTCGCTCCATAGTTCCGTAGAACGGCGTTTTAGTCATCTTGCCCATGAGGCAAGGTTCGCAAGTACCAAGTGATTCATAATCAAGTGATTCCAGAAGTCCATCAGTATGGAGTTTCTTCATGCGCTTTACACCAATATGACCCAAACGGCAGCGCCACAAATAAGTTGCACTATCATTATCAACTCTGCATCTTTTGGCTTCAACATTATGAATATGTGTATCACTACTATCGAGATTCAATAAAAGTAGACCACTCTTCAAGGGTGCATGACCATCAAAGATATTACTCATATAAGTAGAACAACCATTATTCTTTGATTCAAATGAATAACCATCTCTCATCAAACAAGATCCAGATATAATGTTCATGCTTAACACTGGCACCAAATAACAATTATTCAGGTCTAAAACTAATCCCGAAGGTAGATGTAGAGG
The DNA here is from genome assembly GCA_021437245.1 of Aegilops speltoides. Classification (NCBI taxonomy): domain Eukaryota; kingdom Viridiplantae; phylum Streptophyta; class Magnoliopsida; order Poales; family Poaceae; genus Aegilops; species Aegilops speltoides. The sequence continues at coordinate 332,901,893 of CM038142.1, read as the reverse complement.
TAGCGTGCCGACCACGATCACATCGACTTTGGAACCATTTCCCACACGCATCGTCACCTCGTCCTTAGCCAATCTTCGCTTAATCCGCAGTCCCTGTTTTGAGTTGCAAATATTAGCAACAGAACCAGTATCAAATAGCCAGGTACTACTGCGAGCATTAGTAAGGTACACATCAATAACATGTATATCACATATACCTTTGTTCATCTTGCCATCCTTCTTATCCGCCAAATACTTGGGGCAGTTCCGCTTCCAGTGACCGATCGCTTGCGGTAGAAGCACTCGATTTGAGGCTTAGGTCCGGACTTGGGTTTCTTCTCTTGAGAAGCAACTTGTTTGCCGTTCTTCTTGAAGTTCCCCTTCTTCTTCCCTTTACCCTTTTTCTTGAAACTAGTGGTCTTGTTGACCATCAACACTTGATGCTCCTTTTTGATTTCTACCTCCACAGCTTTTAGCATTGTGAAGAGCTCGGGAATAGTCTTGTTCATCCCTTGCATATTATAGTTCATCACGAAGCTCTTGTAGCTTGGTGGCAGTGATTGAGGAATGCTGTCAATGACACTATCATCAGGAAGATTAACTCCCAGTTGAATCAAGTGATTATTATACCCAGACATTTTGAGTATATGTTCACTGATAGAACTATTCTCTTCCATCTTGCAGCTATAGAACTTATTGGAGACTTCATATCTCTCAATCCGGGCATTTGCTTGAAATATTAACTTCAACTCCTGGAACATCTCATATGCTCCATGACGTTCAAAACGTCGTTGAAGTCCCGGTTCTAAGCTGTAAAGCATGGCACACTGAACTATCGAGTAGTCATCACATTGCTCTGCCAAACATTCTTAGCGTCGTCAGTTGCATCTGCAGCAGGCCTGGCACCAAGCGGTGCTTCCAGGACGTAATTCTTCTGTGCAGCAATGCGGATAATCCTCAGGTTACGGACCTAGTCCGTGTAATTGCTACCATCATCTTTCAACTTAGCTTTCTCAAGGAACGCATTAAAATTCAACGGAACAACAACACGAGCCATCTATTTACAACAAACATAGACAAGCAAAATACTATCAGGTAATAAGTTCATCATAAATTTAAGTTCAATTAATCATATTACTTAAGAACTCCCACTTAGAAAGACATCCCTCTAATCATCTAAGTGATCACGTGATCCAAATCAACTAAACCATGTCCGATCATCACGTGAGATGGAGTAGTTTTCAATGGTGAACATCACTATGTTGATCATATCTACTATATGATTCATGCTCGACCTTTCGGCCTCAGTGTTCTGAGGCCATATCTGTATATGCTTGGCTCGTCAAGTTTAACTTGAGAATTCCACGTGTGCAACTGTTTTGCACCCGTTGTATTTGAACGTAGAGCCTATCACACCCGATCATCACATGGTGTCTCAGCACGAAGAACTTTCGCAACGGTGCATACCCAGGGAGAACACTTATACCTTGAGATTTAGTGAGAGATCATCTTATAATGCTACCGTCAATCAAAGAAAAATAAGCTGCATAAAGGATAAACATCACATGCAATCAATATAACTGATATGATATGGCCATCATCATCTTGTGCTTGTGATCTCCATCTCCGAAGCACCGTCATGATGACCATCATCACCGGCGCGACACCTTGATCGCCATCATAGCATTGTTGTCATTTCGCCACCTATTGCTTCTACGTTTATCGATACCACTTAGTGATAAAGTAAAGCAATTACAGGGCGATTGCATTGCATACAATAAAGCGACAACCATATGGCTCCTGCCAGTTGCCGATAACTCAGTTATAAAACATGATCATCTCATACAATAAAATATAGCATCACGCCTTGACCATATCACATCACAACATGCCCTGCAAAAACAAGTTAGACGTCCTCTACTTTGTTGTTGCAAGTTTTATGTGGCTGCTACGGGCTGAGCAAGAACCGTTCTTACCTACGCATCAAAACCACAACGATAGTTCGTCAAGTTAGTGTTGTTTTAACCTTCTCAAGGACCGGGCGTAGCCACACTCGGTTCAACTAAAGTTGGACAAACTGACACCCGCCAGCCACCTATGTGCAAAGCACGTCGGTAGAACCAGTCTCGCATAAGCGTATGCGTAATGTTGGTCCAGGATGCTTCATCCAACAATACCGCCGAACCAAAGTATGACATGCTGGTAAGCAGTATGACTTGTATCGCCCACAACTCACTTGTGTTCTACTCGTGCATATAACATCTACGCATAAAACCAGGCTCGGATGCCACTGTTGGGGAACGTAGTAATTTCAAAATTTTCCTACGCACACGCAAGATCATGGTGATGCATAGCAACGAGAGGGGAGAGTGTTGTCCATGTTCCCTCGTAGACCGAAAGCGGAAGCGTTAGCACAACGTGGTTGATGTAGTCGTACGTCTTCACGATCCGACCGATCAAGTACCGAACGCACGGCACCTCCGAGTTCAGCACACGTTCAGCTCGATGACGTCCCTCGAACTCCCATCCAGCCGAGCATTGAGGGAGAGTTCCGTTAGCACGACAGCGTGGTTACGCTGATGATGTTCTACCGATGCAGGGCTTCGCCTAAGCACCGCAACAATATTATCGAGGTGGATTATGGTTGAGGGGGGCATCGCATATGGCTAAAAGATCAATGATCAATTGTTGTGTATAGAGGTGCCCCCCTGCCCCCGTATATAAAGGACCAAGGGGGAGGGGGCGGCCAGCCACGGGAGGGCGCGCCAGGGAGGAGTCCTACTCCCACCGGGAGTAGGACTCCCTCCTTTCCTTGTCCAAGTAGGAAAGGGGAAGGAAGGGGAGACAGGAGGAAGGAAAGGGGGGGCGCCGCCCCCCTCCTTGTCCTATTCGGACTAGAGGGGGAGGGGGCATGCGGCTTGCCCTAGCCGCCCCTCCTCTGCTCCACTTTGGGCCCATGAGACCCATTAACCCCCCCGGGGGGTTCCGGTAACCCCCCGGTACTCCGCTATACATCTGATAACCCCTGGAACCATTCCGGTGTCCGAATATAGTCGTTCAATATATCAACCTTTATGTCTCGACCATTTCGAGACTCCTCGTCATGTCCGTGATCACATCTAGGACTCCGAACTATCTTCGGTACATCAAAACACATAAACTCATAATATAACCGTCATCTAACTTTAAGCGTGCGGACCCTATCGGTTCGAGAACTATGTAGACATGACCGAGACACGTCTCCGGTCAATAACCAATAGAGGAACCTGGATGCTCATATTGGCTCCTACATATTCTACGAAGATCCTTATCGGTCAAACCGCATAAAAACGCACGTTGTTCCCTTTGTCATTGGTATGTTACTTGCCCGAGATTCGATCGTCGGTATCTCAATACCTAGTTCAATCTCGTTACTGGCAAGTCTCTTTACTCGTTACGTAATGCATCATTTTGTAACTAACTCATTAGCTATATTGCTTGCAAGGCTTATAGTGATGTGCATTACCGAGAGGGCCCAGAGATACCTCTCCGACAATCGGAGTGACAAATCCTAATCTCGAAATACGCCAACTCAACATGTACCTTCGGAGACACCTGTAGAGCTCCTTTATAATCACCAAGTTACATTGTGACGTTTGGTAGCACACAAAGTGTTCCTCTGGTAAACGGGAGTTGCATAATCTCATAGTTGTAGGAACATGTATAAGTCATGAAGAAAGCAATAGCAACATACTAAATGATCAAGTGCTAAGCTAACGGAATGGGTCAAGTCAATCACATCATTCTCCTAATGATGTGATCCCGTTAATCAAATGACAACTCATGTCTATGGTTAGGAAACACAACCATCTTTGATCAACGAGCTAGTCAAGTAGAGGCATACTAGTGACACTATGTGTGTCTATGTATTCACACATGTATTATGTTTCCGGTTAATACAATTCTAGCATGAATAATAAACATTTATCATGATATATAGAAATAAATAATAACTTTATTATTGCCTCTAGGGAATATTTGCTTCACAATGTTGATGTAGACCATTTGGAGCAATCCATTAGAGTGAGTTTCACTTTCAATACCTACATAGGTTAGTCCCACAAGGAACAAACAATAATATCCATAGACATAGAGTGAAGTACACATATGATGATGTCCATGGAAGCATTTGGTTACCTTGTCCCTTGACTTACCAACAAGAGGGTTTGTGACTCCTTGAACAAGTGCAAGACATGGAAGTTGATTGCACTTGTCCTTGCAAAATTGAATATGAGTGAAGTATGTTGGCGGAGTCACCCTCAAGAACTTTCTAGTTCTTCTTCTATGGGACCCACATCAACTTGATGGGAATCCTTGGAGCTGTGGTTGTACTTGATGAAGTAGAGCTTGATGCAGCCTTGGGAGCCCACTTGACCAAGGCCTTAGGAGCTTCTTTAAATGCATCAATCTTCTCTTGCAGCTTGTCCTTGCCTTTTAGCTTGTGGTCTTGTGGTGGAAGATCATCTTGAGCTTGTGTTCCCTTGAAGGAAGTAGGGTCACACTTCTCTTTTTGAGGAACAAAGTTCGTCTTGGGGTATTGATCTTCTTCCCACTCAACTCCATTGGCATTGAACTTTCGTTCAAAACCAACACCTTGATTCTTCCGGTGCCTTCCTTGCTTGCGTACAATTTCCTCAAATTGATTACTTCCGGCAAGGCTATTTTAAACACCTTTCTCTATAATTCCCTTCAATAAGCTATTTTCTTGCTCAAGTGTAACTTGGATAAGAGAATCATTAGTGGAATGAAGAGAACTACTAGGAGCAATAATAATGGACTTAGCATGATTATTGTTACTACTAGAAGAAGAATCTTTCTTACTCTTGTTGCTAGATTTTACTTGTGGCATGAAAGTAGACAAGAGTAAACGCTTGGCAATGTAAGAAAACTTTTCTTCCGAAATTTATCATTGGTTGATTTTAAGAACCCATGCTATTGCTCTAAATTGAGCTTTTCAAAGCGTAGCTTCTCATGAGTTTTTAAAAGTTCTCGATGATCCTCCAAAGTATTTTCATTAGCTAACTTAAGAGTGTTTAGTTCTTTAGTTAGTCCCTCAATCTCCTACTTATCACTGTCATTCGTTTCATCTTGATTATCTTGATTAATAGCAATTTCATCATAGTTTCCATTACTAGTATTGTCAACAAGCAAATCACCGTCACCTAGCAAATCATCTTCATCACTATTGAAATCAATATACTCGGGGTGTGATACCTTAGGGCCTTTAGCCATGAAGCATCTTCCAATTCCTTTATTTGGTGAGTCAAATATGTTGTAAGCGTTGGTTGACACAAGTGCAAGACCGGCAACACCTTCATCTTGAGTATATTCGGAGTCGGAGTGATAACTTCTCTCGGAGTAGTTGTCAGAGTCGGAACCGGGCACCCATTCACCCACATGATCTTGATGTCTTCGTCTTGTGTAGCTCCTTGATGACTTGTCCTTCTTTTCTGAATCCTTGCTTCTACGAGAGGGTCTTCGTTCATAATGATCATCTCTACTGCTTCTCTCTCTTGGAGGTGATTCATCTCTTTTACTCCTCCTTTTTGGTGAGTCTTCTCTTCTTTTGTAGGGAGCCATGCACTCATTGGAGTAGTGTCCGGGTCTTCCATAATTGTAGCAATTTCGATCACAACTAGAAGATCTTTTGTCATTGTAGGACCTTGACTTGGAGCTTCTCTCTTTGCTTCTACTCTTGTAGAATTTGTTGAAGTTCTTCACCATTAAGCAAAATTCTTCATTGAAGACTTGTTTTTCACTTGATGTGGTAGGAGTATCACACGAAGCTTTATAAGCACCACTAGACTTGTTGTGAAGCTCTTCCTTATCCTTGAGTGACATATCATGAGCAACAATTCTCCCAATGACTTCCATTGGCTTGAGATCTTTGTAATTAGGCAGCATTTGGATCAAGGTGCAGACGGTATCATATTTTCCATCCAAGGATCTTAGGTTCTTCTTGATGATGAATCTGACAATCATCTCTTCGCTTCCTAAGTCGGCAATCTCATTTGTGATGAGAGCAAGCCTAGAGTATATTTCAGCGACTCCTTCACCATCCTTCATTTTGAACTTGTCAAGTTGACTTTGAAGCACATCCAATATGGATTCCTTTACGGACTTGGTACCTTCATGCATATCAACCAAAGTATCCCAAATTTCCTGCATTCTCAAGACGGCTGATTTTGTTGAATTCTTCGGGGCACAATCCATTGAAGAGGATATCGCAAACTTGTGCATTGTATTGCAACATCTTCAATTCTTTCGTAGTTGCTTCACAATTTGGTTCTCTTCCATTCTTGAAGAATTCACCTTGCAAACAAATACACACAATAGCCCAAATGGCGGGGCTATGACCAAGAATATGCATTTTCATCTTATGCTTCCAACTAGCAAAATTAGTACGGTGGTAATTTCCCTTGCTAGACGCAATACTCTCCTAGGTTGTGAAACCAAGACTATGATCACCAAAAGCTATGGAATCAAGGCAAATTGAGAGCAAAGCTCTGATGCCACTTGTAGGATCGGAAGTAGGTCAAAAGGGGGGGGGGTAATTAGACTACTTGACCAAATAAAAATCTAGCCTTTTCCCAATTTTAAGTCTTGGTAGATTTTAGCAACTTAGAACAAATCAAGCGATCAACCTACACATGCGATTCTAAGAGTGTAGCAGCGGAAAGTAAAACATTGCATATGAAGGTAAGGGGAAGGGTTTGGAGAAGGCAAATGCAATGTAGACATGGAGATTTTTGGCGTGGTTCCGATAGGTGGTGCTATCGTACATCCACGTTGATGGAGACTTCAACCCACGAAGCGTAATGGTTGCGCGAGTCCATGGTAGGCTCCACCCATGGAGGGTCCACTAATAAGCAACCTTGTCTATCCCACCATGTCCATTGCCCATGAAGGACTTGCCTTACTTGGGTAGATCTTCACAAAGTAGGCGATCTCCTTGCCCTTACAAACTCCTTGGTTCAACTCCACAATCTTGACGGAGACTCCCAAGTAACACCTAACCAATCTAGGAGACACCACTCTCCAAAAGGTAATAGATGGTGTGTTGATGATGAACTCCTTGCTCTTGTGCTTCAGATGATAGTCTCCCCAACACTCAACTCTCTCTCACAGATTTGGCTATGGTGGAAAGATGATTTGACTAGAAAGCAACTTGGAGAAGGCTAGAGATCAAGATTCTTGTGGTTGGATTGGAATGTCTTGGTCTAAACACATGAGTAGGTGGTTCTCTCTCAGAAAATGAGTAGTGGAAGTGTAGACACTTTCTGATGGCTCTCTCTCAAATGGAGAAGGGGATGGTGGGGTATATATAGCCTCCACACAAAATCCAACCGTTACACACTTTTTACCCAACCCGGTCAGACCAAATAGAACAACTCGGTGAGATCGATTTAGTTCAAAATGTGAACGTTAGGAATCCCGGTGGGACTGATGAGATCAACTTAGTGGGACCAATGTGCTAGGGCTAGGGCAAAACCTCATCTCGGTGAGACCGATCGCATGAACTCGGTGACACCGATTTCAGCAATTGATCAAACAGAGAGATGGTCAAGCAAACTTGGTGGGACCGAATGCTCCTTTCAGTGAGATCGAAACATTACAAAAGGGAAACAGAGAGTTTGCAATGCGAACTCGGTGGGACCGATCGCTCATTTCGTTGAGACCGAAATGTTACGAAGGGAAACAGAGAGTTTGCAAAGCCATCTCGGTGAGACCGAGAGCCGTATCGGCGAGACCAAATTGATTAGGGTTTCTGGCTATGGCTATGTCAAATGAACTCGGTGACACCGAATAGATCAAATTGGTGAGGCCGAGTTTGACTTTAGGTTTTGGACAAATGTGGAAATGAGAAAGTGGTTGAGGGTTTTCGAGCAATATCACTAAGCACTTTGAGCAAGTAGACCATTAAGCAACACCTCATCCCCTTTTAATAGTATTGGCTTTCCTATGGACTCAATGTAATCTTGGATCACTAAAATGAAAATGAAGAGTCTTGAGCCTTTGCCAATCTTTGTCCTTAGCATTTTGAGGGGTCCACATCTCTAGTCCATGCCATGCCAATCATTGAACTTTCTGAAATATTTAACTTGAATGGACATTAGTTCAATGAGAAGCCTCTAGTGAAAACTGTGGCCCCGAGTCTAATTTTTATCATATATTAAAATCCTAAAATACTTTGCTGGAATTTTCTTTATTTTATTTATTTTGTGTTTTATCTACCTATCTATCACTACGAGATTTGATCCTTGCAAATATTCCATTGAGGGATTGACAACCCCTTGTTCGCGTTGGGTGCAAATATTTGTATTTTGCGTGTAGATACTGCTAATGAGATGTTGCTTGGTTCTCCAACTGGATTGATAACCTTGGTTCTTAACTGGCGTAAATACTTATATCTAGTTCTCTACTGTATTGCATCATCCTCTCCTCTTCAGGGAAATCCCAACGCAGATCACAAGTAGCACACGCCGCAGCCTAGCGTGGATGCCTATCTTGCACTGTAGCGCACCACTTATTATATTGTGTGGCGAGCCGCAGCCTCTCGGTGTTGATGAACCTATCTTGATCGGCGCTACTACGCCCTGCGCCAAGGGTATGCTCAACCCTGGTGATGAGTGATACGTCTCCAATGTATCTATAATTTTTTATTATTCTATGCTATTTTATTATCAATCTTGGTACTAACCTATTGACATAGTGCCAAGTGCTAGTTGCTGTTTTCTGCATGTTTTTTACATCGCATGAAATAAATATCAGAAGGAGTCCAAATGCTACGCCAATTTACGATGATTTTTTATGGGCCAGAAGGAACACAATGGGCCCTGGTTGCACCTGGGGGAGTCCCGAGGACAACCCACCAGTAGCGCCAGAGGCCCAGCGCCGCCAGTGGGTTGTGCCCACCTTGGGTGCCCCCTGGACTGAATCTTTGCTCTCTAAATACCCCAATATTCCAGAAACCCTAGGGGAGTCGATGAAATTTTCATCCAGCCGCCGCAGAGTCCAGAACCACGAGATCCAATCTAGACACCATCATGGAGGGGTTCACCACTTCCATTGGTGCCTCTCCGATGATGCTGAGTAGTTCTTTGTAGACCTTCGGGTCTGTAGTTAGTATCTAGATGGCTTCCTCTCTCCATTGATTATCAATACAATGATCTCTTGGAGATCCATATGATGTAAGTCTTTTGGTGATGTGTTTGTTGGGATCTGATGAACTTTGAGTTTATGATCAATTATATCTTTTTATATCCATGAAAGTTATTTGAGTTTTCTATTCTCTTATATGCGTGATCTCTTATAGCCTCATATTTCTTTTCCAATATTTGGGTTTTATTTGGCCAACTTGATATATTTATCTTACAATGGGAAGAGGTGCCTGGTAGTGGGTTCGATCTTACGGTGCTTGATCCCAGTGACAGAAAGGAAACCGACACGTATGTATCATTGCTACTAAGGATAAAAAGATGGGATCCATATCTGCTGCAATAGATAAATGGATCTTGTCTACATCATGTCATCGTTATTATTGCATTACTCCGTTTTTCCATGAACTTAATACACTAGATGCATGTTGGATAGCGGTCGATGTGTGGAGTAATAGTAGTAGATGCAGGTAGGAGTCGGTCTACTAATCTTGGACGTGATGCCTATGTAATGATCATTACCTGGATATCATCATGATTATTTGAAGTTCTATCAATTGCCCAACAGTAATTTGTTCACCCACCGTTTGCTATTTTTCTTGAGAGAAGCCACTAGTGAAACCTAGGCCCCCGGGTCTTCTTTCTCATATATTTGCCTTGCGATTTACTTTTTCCTTGCGTTTATTTTTAGATCTATTAAACCAAAAATACAAAAATACCTTGTTGCAATTTATTTGTTCTGCAATCTATTTATCCTATCTACAAATTTACCTCACGTCCTTTGCCTATCTTGAGGCGTCGTACCCCGAAAGGGATTGACAACCCCTTTAACACGTCAGGTTGCGAGGTGTTGTTCTTTGTGTGCAGGGGCTGTTTACATTGTGTTGCTTGGTTCTCCTACTGGTTCGATAACCTTGGTTTCATATCTGAGGGAAATACTTACCACCGATGTGTTGCATCATCCCTTCCTCTTTGGGGAAATACCGACGTAGCTTCAAGCGACATCAAAAGGAATTTCTGGCGCCGTTGCCGGGGAGGATCTTCGACATAACCAGGTTCCTAATCACAAATCTCATCTCCTTGCAATTTACATTATTTTCCTCTCGTTTTCCTCTCCCCCACTTCACAAAAATTTGCCGTTTTATTTGCCTCTCCTTTTCTGTTCGCCGTTTTCTTGCCGGATCTGTTTTTGCGTGCATCCTTGTTTGCCGGTATGGGTAGTTCTTCCTGTATTGCTTGCACTCCCGAGGACGAGGTCCTCAACTTTAAACAAAGAGGAGGAGAAAATTTAAAAGATGCTTGGTATAGAATTTGCAATGCTCATAATAGATCTATCCGTAAGCAATCTACCATTGTGCTTCTGCGTTGTTTTTATGTTGGCATCACCACTTGGTATAGATTCGTCCTTGATACGATTACCGGTGGAAATTTCTTAACAAGTCCTCCTTTCGATGCTCTTAATGCTATGGGAAATTTAGTAGGCTCACCACCTCTTATGGTTAATGAAACAATTTTGACTCTTGAGCATGTTATGGAAAGACTAGATGTTATTGAAAACAAAATGCTCACCGAAGATCATATGGAAATTAAACACAAAAAGATGCATAATTTTGCTACTAATCTTGGGTCAAAAGTGGGTGATATTTTTAAGTTGTTAAAATAGAGGGGTACCTTAATCCATGAAAGAATAGAAGAAAGTCCATCTCGGATCAATAAATTGGAAGAAATCTTTAGTAATCTAAGCATGGCTTTTACTACCACTAAAATTGTTGAGGAAACTCCCTTAAAGAATAAGAAATCTAGGAACAAGGGTGCATCTTCTAGTAATAATGATAAAGGAGACCTTAAGATTATTAGCATCCATCCGGATTTTGTTGAAGTGATAAGAGATCCTTTTTGTAAGAATGAAATATTTAAATTTACTCCGAGGAGTAATGCTATTTAAGGTCTTTATGCTAAATCTTTGAAGGATTCTAAGTGTTTGATTGAAGAGTTGGACAAAGATGACAAAACTTAGATCCTTGCTTTATGCCTAGCTAAGGGCGTAAAACGATAGCGCTTGTTGGGAGGCAACCCAATGAATAAATTTTATTTTTGCTTTTTGCTTTCTGTTCTTGAGTGTTAGCACAATTATTCTACTGTTATGATTGTTTGTTTTGTGTTTTAATTAGTGTTTGTGCCAAGTAAAGCCTTTAGGATCTTCTGGGGTGTTAGTTGTTTGATCTTGCTGAAAAAGACAGAAACTTTGTGCTCACGGAAATAATTATCATAAATCACAGGAAAGAGATTTTGCCCTGATTTATTTTGCATAAGATTAATATACAAATTATTCTGGTCTTCCTAATTTGGTAGAATTTTTGGAGTTACATAAGTATTCAAAAGTTCCATATTACTACAGACTGTTCTGTTTTGACAGATTCTGTTTTCTTTGTGTTGTGTGCTTATTTTGATGGCTCTATGGTTTTCCTTGATGAGTTTTTGCCATAGAAAAGTTGTAATACAGTAGATATAATAAAAAAACAAAATAAGAATTGGTTTGACACAACACTTATAGTAGTGGTTTACTTTCTTTAACTAACGGATCTCACAAGGGTTTTGTTGAGTTTTGTGTGATTGAAGTTTTCAAGTTTTGGGTTATCTTACGATGGATGAAAGAAGGATAGAAGAGCCTAAGCTTGGGGATGCCCTGGCATCCCAAGATATTATCCAAGAATGAGCAACCAACTAATCTTGGGGATGCCCCCTAGTGGCATCCCCTCTTTCTTCTAACGACCATCAGTATTTTACTCGAGACTATATTTTTATTCGTCACATGATATGTGTTTTGCTTGGAGCGTATTGTATGATATTTGCCTTTGCTTGTTTTATTTTGTGTTTTAAGTCATCAATCCTTGCTGGAAACACCTATCTGACAGAGCCAAAATTATGCCATGACTTGTTAGAATTGCTCTCTATACTTCACTTAAATTTTTATGAGCAATGGACTTGCTCTAGTGCTTCACTTATATCTTTTTGAGCATGGTGTGCTTAGTATTTTTGAAGAAATTCTCTATTGCTTCACTTAGATTTATTTGTGAGTTAGTAAAATTTTGAGGAAATTCTCTCTTGCTTCACTTAAATTACTTTGAGAGAAAGAAAATATGTTATGCTCATGATCTTCACTTATATTTGTTTGAGCTTATGAAAAGCAACACATGAAAATTAGTCCCAAAGTGATAGATATCCAAGAAGGATAAAGAAACAAAAAAAATACATCATGAAGATCATTGGACAAAATAAACTTGATTCTTAGTAATAGTTTTGAGATATGATGATGTGATATGTGAGTTATGTTGATGAGGTTTGTGATTCCCTATGCATGCACGAAAGTCAATAATCATGCAGTGAAAATTATATCCTACTTGTGGTGCATTATTTGGTGTTAATTATGCTTAATGCTTGCTTATGAGATTATGCGTTTCTTGGTTGGTCGCTTCTCAATATTATTGCTAGCCTTCATTTTGCACCAAGTATGACCTCTACTTGTGCATCCAAAATCCTTTAAACCAGTTTTGCCACATAAATGCTTGAGCATGATGGGCTAGGGATAACTTGTTTTAGCATTGATATTTTGAAAGACATGGTTGCTTGTTGATATGCTTGAGTATCTAAATTATTATGTCAAAACTAGGCTATTGCTTTGAATCACATAAAAGTCCAAATGTCAATGCTATGAAGAAAAGAATATGATATGACACGATAAACAACACTCCACATCAAAAATCCTGTTTTATCACTTACCTACTCGAGGACGAGCAGGAGTTAAGCTTGGGGATGCTGATACGTCTCCAACGTATCTATAACTTTTGATTATTCCATGCTGTTTTATTATCAATCTTGGATATTTATAATCATTATATAGTCATTTTATATCATCTTTTGGTACTAACCTATTGACATAGTGCCAAGTGCAAGTTGTTGTTTTCTGCACGTTTTTTACATCGCATGAAATCAATATCAGAAGGAGTCCAAATGCCACGCCAATTTACGATGATTCCTTATGCGCCAGAAGGAACACAACGGGCCCTGGTTGCACCTGGGTGGATTCCCGAGGAGGGGACAACCCACCAGGGCGCACTAGGAGGCCCAGGCGCGCCCTGGTGGGTTGTGCCCACCTCGGGTGCCCCCTGGACCGACTCTTTGCTCTATAAATACCCCAATATTCCAGAAATTCTAGGGGATTCGACGAAATTTTCATCCAGCCGCCACAGAGTCCAGAAGCACGAGATCCAATCTAAACACCATCACGGAGGGGTTCACCACTTCCATTGGTGCCTCTCCGATGATGCGTGAGTAGTTCTTTGTAGACCTTCGGGTCCGTAGTTAGTAGCTAGACGGCTTCCTCTCTCTCTCTCTTGATTATCAATACAATGATCTCTTGGATATCCATATGATGTAAGTCTTTTGGCGTGTGTTTGTTGGGATCTGATGAACTTCGTGTTTATGATCAGTTATATCTTTTTATATCTATGAAAGTTATTTGAGTTCTTTGATCTCTTATATGCGTGATATCTTATCGCCTCGTGTTTCTTCTCCGATATTTGGGTTTTGTTTGGCCAACTTGATCTATTTATCTTGCATTGGGAAGAGGTGCCCGGTAGTGGGTTCGATCTTACTGTGCTTGATCCCAGTGACCGAAAGGGAACCGACACGTATGTATCGTTACTACTAAGGATATAAATAGGGGATCCATATCTGCCACAATATATAAACAGATCTTGTCTACATTATGTCATCGTTCGTATTGCATTACTCCGTTTTTCCATGAACTTAATACACTAGATGCATGCTGGATAGCGGTCAATGTGTGGAGTAATAGTAGTAGATGCAGACAGGAGTCGGTCTACTAATCTGGACGTGATGCCTATGTAATGATCATTGCCTGGATATCATCATGATTATTTTAAGTTCTATCAATTTCCCAACAATAATGTGTTCATCCACCGTTTGTTATTTTTCTCGAGAGAAGCCACTAGTGAAACCTACGGCCCTCGGGTCTTCTTTCTCATATATTTGCCTTGCGATCTACTTTTTCCTTGCATTTATTTTCAGATCTATTAAACCAAAAAATACAAAAATACCTTGCTGCAACTTATTTGTTCCGCAATCTACTTATCCTATCTACAAATTGACCTCACGTCCTTTGCCTATCTTGAGGCACCGTACCCCGGAAGGGATTGACAACCCCTTTAACACGTCGGATTGCGAGGTGTTGTTCTTTGTGTGCAGGGGTTGTTTACGTTGTGTTGATTGGTTCTCCTACTGGTTCGATAACCTTGGTTTCATATCTGAGGGAAATACCTACCACCGCTGTGCTGCATCATCCATTCCTCTTTGGGGAAATACCGACGTAGCTTCAAGCAACATCAATGAGGTGCAACACGTCGTTGTCCATCGCGTTGCCGGGGATGCCCTTGGCCTCGACAAGCCATGGCGCCTCCACCAGCCGGCTCATTTTTCTCATCGAGGAGGTTAATGGCAGAGCACTTCAGTGGGTTGGCATGCTTGGAAAGGTAGAGGGGCTATAGGTTGCGCTTGTGTGTCTGTGTGTCGCGCGCCGCCTAGCCTTATGCACAATCGCTGGTGGCGTGAATCGGATATAAAGGGTGGCATATTCACCAATGCCATCAATTGATGGAAAACTTAGCAAAGAAGGAAGCGTGAGCTAGCACAACGGGTGTGCCCAATTGAGCAAATCACATCGCACACAAACTGAACTATGGAACCGGTCGGTGATGATTTCATCAATCACTGACAACTATATATCAGCAAGCGTTTGCCCATGATACACATGGCTTATTAGTAGGAATCGTCTGTGTTATTCTCGATTTTCCCACATAATTCTGGTTACTGACCTGTTCGCCGCGTATCACACACATTTCGTTAAGTTGAATTGTTTGTGTTTGTTTTGGCTCATTGCAAACAGTTTATCGGAGTGAACTGTTTGTCGTCTATCGCACACACCTTGATCTGTCTGACCATTCTATTGTTTTGGCTCATCGTAAACAGTTAATCCGATTGAACTGTATGCCGTATATCGGCACACAATTTGATTTGGCTGACCATTTACGTTGTTTTGGCTAATCAAAAACACTTCGTATGGATCAACTATATGACCCGTATTGCACATGCGACTCTAATCTGAATCGTGCTTGATATCTCCGCCATCGCACACAGTTCATTTGACTGGTGACGGTTTTATGATGTATCATTTGCGACTCATCCAATGCACACAGTTTGGTCGAAGAGTCTCTGATACATGTGTCGCATTAGCGCCATCCTGCAGTAGTGGAGTGCAATAGTGGAGTATATAGATGACCATTATTCTGAATTGTTAGAAATATGCCCTAGAGGCAATAATAAAATGGTTATTATTATATCTCCTTGTTCATGATAATTGTCTATTGTTCATGCTATAATTGTATTAACTGGAAACCGTAATACATGTGTGAATACATAGACCACAACATGTCCCTAGTGAGCCTCTAGTTGACTAGCTCGTTGATCAATAGATGGTTATGGTTTCCTGACCAAGGACATTGGATGTCATTGATAACGGGATCACATCATTAGGAGAATGATGTGATGGACAAGACCCAATCCTAAGCATAGCACAAGATCGAGTAGTTCATTTGCTAAAAGCTTTTCTAATGTCAAGTATCATTTCCTTGGACCATGAGATTGTGCAACTCCCGGATACCGTATGAATGCTTTGGTTGTGCCAAACGTCACAACGTAACTGGGTGGCTATAATGGTGCACTATGGGTATCTAGGAAAGTGTCTGTTGGGTTGGCACGAATCGAGACTGGGATTTGTCACTCCGTGTGACGGAGAGGTATCTCTGGGCCCACTCGGTAATGCATCATCATAATGAGCTCAATGTGACTAAGTAGTTAGTCACAGGATCATGCATTATGGAACGAGTAAAGTGACTTGCCTGTAACGAGATTGAACGAGGTATTGGGATACCGACGATCGAATCTCGGGCAAGTAACGTACCGATTGACAAAGGGAATTGTATACGGGGTTGCTTGAATCCTTGACATCGTGGTTCATCTGATGAGATCATCGTGGAACATGTGGGAGCCAACATGGGTATCCAGATCCCGCTGTTGGTTATTGGCCAGAGAGCTGTCTCGGTCATGTCTGCATGATTCCCGAACCCATAGGGTTCACACAATTAAGGTTCGGTGACGAGAGTTGATACGGGAATTAGTGTGCAGTAACCGAATGTTGTTCGGAGTCCCGGATGAGATCCCGGATGTCACGAGGAGTTCCGGAATTGTCCGGAGGTAAAGATTTATATATGGGAAGTCCTATTTTGGCCACCGGAAAATGTTTGGGATTTTTCGGTATTGTACCGGGAAGGTTCTAGAAGGTTCCGGAGTGGGGCCCACCTGCATGGGGGGACCCACATGAACGTGGGTAGTGGGGGCAAGGCCCCACACCCCTGGTCAAGGCGCACCAAGATCCCCCTAGAAGGAATAAGCTCATGTCCCGAAGGGATAAGATCAAGATCCCTAAAAAGGGGGGATAACAATCGGTGGGGAAGGAAATGATGGGATTTCTTTCCTCCCACCTTTGCCAATGCCCCAATGGACTTGGAGGGCAAGAAACCAGCCCCCTCGACCCCTATTTATAGTGGGGAGGCGCATGGGATCTTCACCCTTCCCCTGGCGCAGCCCTCTCCCTCCCCAACACCTCCTCCATAGTAGTAGTGCTTGGCGAAGCTCTGCCGGAGAACTGCAAGCTCCACCACCACGCCGTCGTGCTGCCGTAGCTCTCCCTGAACTTCTCCTCTCCCCTTGCTGGATCAAGAAGGAGGAGACATCCCCGGGCTGTACGTGTGTTGAACGCGGAGGCACCTTGTTCGGTGCTTAGATCGGATTCGGCCGCGATCTGAATCGCTTAGTGAACGACTCCACCAACCGCGTTCTTGCAACGCTTCCGCATCGCGATCTTCAATGGTATGAAGATGCACTCTCCTTTCTCTCGTTGCTAGCTACTCCATAGATTGATCTTGGTGATGCGTAGAAAATTTTGAATTTCTGCTACGTTCCGCAACAGTGGCATCACGAGCTAGGTCTATTGCGTAGATTCTATGCACGAGTAGAACACAAGTAGTTGTGGGCGTTGGTTTGTTCAATTTGCTTACCGTTACTAGTCCTATCTTGATTCAGCGGCATCGTGGGATGAAGCGGCCCGGACCGACCTTACACGTACGCTTACGTGAGACACGTTCCACCGACTGACATGCACTTGTTGCATAAAGGTGGCTAGCGGGTGTGAGTCTCTCCCACTTTAGTCGGATCGGATTCGATGAAAAGGGTCCTTATGAAGGGTAAATAGCAATTGGCATATCACCGTTGTGGCTTTTGCGTAGGTAAGAAACGTTCTTGCTAGAAACCCATAGCAGCCACGTAAAACATGCAACAACAATTAGAGGACGTCTAACTTGTTTTTCCAGGGTATGCTATGTGATGTGATATGGCCAAAAGAATGTGATGAATGATATTTGTGATATATGAGATTGATCATGTTCTTGTAATAGGAATCACGACTTGCATGTCAATGAGTATGACAACCGGCAGGAGCCATAGGAGTTGTCTTAATTTATTGTATGACATGCTTGTCATTGAAAACGCCATGTAATTACTTTAATTTATTGCTAAACCGTTAGCCATAGTAGTAGAAGTAATAGTTGGCGAGACAACTTCATGAAGACACGATGATGGAGATCATGGTGTCATGCCGATGACGAAGGTGATCATGTCGTGCCTCAAGATGGAGATCAAAGGCGCATGATGATATTGGCCATATCATCTCACTTTATGATTTGCATGTGATGCTTGTCATGTTTACATCTTATTTGCTTAGAACGACGGTAGCATAAATAAGATGATCCCTCATTAAAATTTCAAGAAAGTGTTCCCCCTAACTGTGCACCGTTGCGGAAGTTCGTTGTTTCGAAGCACCACGTGATGATTGGGTGAGATAGATTCTAACGTTCACATACAACGGGTATAAGCCAGATTTACACACGCAAAACACTTAGGTTGACTTGACGAGCCTAGCATGTACAGACATGGCCTCAGAACACAAGAGACCGAAAGGTCGAACATGAGTCGTATAGCAAATACGATCAACATGAAGATGTTCACCGATGATGACTTGTCCGTCTCACGTGATGATCGGACACGACCTAGTTGACTCGGATCATGTATCACTTAGATGACTAGAGGGATGTCTATCTAAGTGGGAGTTCATTAAATAATCAGATGAACTTAATTATCATGAACATAGTCAAAAGGTCTTTGCAAATTATGTCGTACTTTACGCTTTAGTTCTACTGTTTTAGATATGTTACTAGAGAAACTTTAGTTGAAAGTTAATAGTAGCAATTATGCGGACTAGGTCCGTAAACTTAGGATTGTCCTCGTTGCTGCGCAGAAGGCTTATGTCCTTAATGCACCGCTCAGTGTGCTAAACCTCAAACGTCGTCTGTGGATGTTGCGAACATCTGACATACACGTTTTGATGACTACATGATAGTTCAGTAATGTTAAACGGTTTAGAATTGAGGCAGCGAAGACATTTTTTGAAACGTCGCAGAACATATGAGATGTTCTAGGAGCTGAAATTAGGATTTCAGGCTCGTGCCCACGTCAAGAGGTATGAGACCTCCGACAAGTTTCTTAACCTTCAAACTAAGGGAGAAAATCTCAATCATTGAGCATGTGCTCAGATTGTCTGAGTACTGCAATCACTTGAATCGAGTGGGAGTTAATCTTCCAGATGAGATAGTGATGGTTCTCCATAGTCACTGCCACCAAGCTATTAGAGCTTCATGATGAACTATAACATATCAGGGATAGACATGATGATCCTTGAGCAATTCGCGATGTTTGACACCTCAAAAGTAGAAATTGAGTAGGAGCATCAATTGTTGATGGTTAGTAAAACCACTAGTTTCAAGAAGGGCAAGGGCAAGAAGGGATACTTCATGAGACGACAAATCGATTGTTGCTCTAGTCAAGAAACCCGTGGTTGAACCCAAACTCGAGACTAAGTGCTTCAGTAATGAGGAACAGTCATTTGAAGCGTAACTACCCTAGATACTTGGTAGATGAGAAGGCTGGCAAGGTTGATAGAAGTATATTGGATATACATTGTATTAAATGTGTACTTTACTAGTACTCCTAGTAGCACCAGGGTATTAAGATACCAGTTCGGTTGCTAAGTGTTAGTAACTCGAACTAAAAGAGCTACGGAATAAACGGAGACTAGCTAAAGGTGAGATGACGATGTGTGTTGGAAGTGTTTCAAAGGTTGATGTGATCAAGCATCGCCTGCTCCCTCTACCATCGAGATTGGTGTTAAACCTAAATAATTGTTATTTGGTGTTTGCGTTGAGCATAAACATGATTGGATTATGTTTATCGCAATATGGTTATTCATTTAAGGAGAATAATGGTTACTCTGTTTATTTGAATAATACCGTCAACGGTCTTGCACCAAAAATGAATGGTTTATTGAATCTCGATCGTAGTGATACACATGTTCGTGCCAAAATATATAAGATAGTAATGATAGTACCACATACTTGTGGCACTGCCACTTAAGTCATATTGGTATAAAATGCATGAAGAAGCGCCATATTGATGGATCTTTGGACTCACTCGTTTTTGAAAAGATTGAGACATGCGAACCACGTCTATTGGTATATACGCATGAAGAAACCTCATGCAGATGGATCGTTTGGACTCACTTGTTTTTGAATCACTTGAGACATGCAAATCATACCACATGGGCAAGATGACTGAAAGGCCTCGTTTTCAGTGAGATGGAACAAGAGAGCAACTTGTTGGAAGTAATACATTTATTGTGTGCAATCCAATGAGTGGTGAGGCACGCAGTGAATATCGTTATGCTCTTACTTCACAGATGATTTGAGTAGATTCTTAGTATATTTACTTGATGAAACAAAAATCTGAATTATTGAAAGGTTCAAGTAATTTCAGAGTGAAGTTCAAGATCATCGTGACAAGAGGATAAAATGTCTATGATATTATCATAGAGATAAATATCTGAGTTACGAGTTTGGCACACAATTAAGACATTGTGGAAATTGTTTCACAACTAATACCGCTTGGAACACCATAGTGTGATGGTGTGTCCGAACATCATAATTGCACCCTATTGGATATGGTGCATACCATGATGTCTCTTATCGAATTAACACTATCATTTATGGGTTAGGCATTAGACACAACCACATTCACTTTAATAGGGCACCACACAATTCCATTAAGATGACACCGTATGAACTATGGTTTAGAGAAACCTAAGCTATCATTTCTTATAAAGTTTGGGGCTGCGACGCTTATGTGAAAAAGTTTCAGGCTGATAAGCTTGAACCCAAAGCGGATAAATGCATCTTCATAGGACACACAAAATAGTTGGGTATACCTCCTGTCTCAAATCCGGAAGCAAAAGGGATTGTTTCTAGAATCGGGCCTTTCTCGAGGAAAAGTTTCTCTCGAAAGAATTGAGTGGGAGGATGGTGGAGACTTGATGAGGTTATTGAACTGTCACTTCAACTAGTGTGTAGCAGGGCACAAGAAGTTGTTCTTGTGGCGCCTACACCAGTTGAAGTGGAAGCTGGTGATAGTGATCATGAATCTTCGGATCAAGTCAATACCAAACCTCGTAGGTCGACAAGGACGCGTACTACTTCAGAGTGGTGCGGTAATCCTGTCTTGAAGGCCATGTTGCTAGACAACAATGAACCTACGAGCTATGGAGAAGCGATGGTGGGCCCAGATTCCGACGAATGGCTCGAGGCCATAAAATCCGAGAGAGGATCCATGTATGAAACCAAAGTATAGACTTTGGAAGAACTACTTGATGGTCGTAAGGCTGTTGGATACAGATGGATTTTAAAAGGAAGACGGACAATTATGGTAAGTATCACTATTAAGAAAGCTTGACTTGTCATTAAGATGTTTTCCGACAAGTTCCAGGAGTTAACTATGATGAGAGTTTCTCACTCGTAGCGATGCTAAGAGTTTGTTGAAATTATATTAGCAGTTCCTGCATTATTTATGAAATATTGCAGATAGGATGTCAAAACATTGTTTCCTCAATGATTTTCTTGAGGAAAGGTTGTATGTGATACAATCAGAAGGTTTTGTCAATCCTAAAAGATGCTAACAAGTATGCAAAGCTCCAGCAATCCTTCTAAGGACTAGAGTAAGCATCTCGGAGTTGGAATATAAGCTTTGATGAGATGATCAAAGATTTTGGGTTTATACGAAGTTTATTGGAAACTTGTATTTCCCAAGAAGTGAGTGGGAGCACTATAGCATTTCTGATGAGTATATGTTGTTGACATATTGTTGATCGGAAATGATGTAGAATTTCTGGAAAGCATATAGGGTTATTTGAAAAGTGTTTTTCAATGGAAAACCTAGATTAAGATACTTGAACATTGAGCATCAAGATCTATAAGGATAGATCAAAAATTGCTTGATAGTACTTTCAAATGAATACGCACCGTGACAAGATTTTGAAGGAGTTCAAAATAGATCGGCAAAGAAGGAGTTCTTGGCTGTGTTATAAGGTGTGAGTATTGAGTAAGACTCAAGACCTGACCATGGCTGAAGAGAGAGAAAGGACGAAGGTCATCCCCTATGCTTTAGACGTAGGCTCTACAAGATGCTATCTTTGTGTATCGCACTGAAGTGTGACTTGCCATGAGTCAGTCAAGGGGTACAAGAGTGATCCAGAAATGGATCACAGGACAGTGGTCAAAGTTATCCCTAGTGACTAGTGGACTAAGGAATTTTTCTCGATTATGAAGGTGGTAAAATAGTTCATCGTAAAGGGTTACGTCGATGCATACTTTGACACTAATCTGGATGACTCTGAATAGTAAACCGGATTCATATAGTAGAACAGTTATTTGGAATAGTTCCAAATCGTGTGTGGTAGCTGCATCTACAAGATGACGTAGAGATTTGTAAAGCACACAAGGATCTGAAAGGTTCAGGCCCATTGACTAATAACCTCTCTCACAAGCGAGATATGATCAA
Source organism: Aegilops speltoides (assembly GCA_021437245.1). NCBI lineage: Eukaryota > Viridiplantae > Streptophyta > Magnoliopsida > Poales > Poaceae > Aegilops > Aegilops speltoides. The sequence continues at coordinate 332,879,583 of CM038142.1, read as the reverse complement.
ACCCCATGGGTGTTGGATTCATTACGATCACATAGTGATGTGAACTAGATTATTGACTCTCGTGCAAGAGGGAGACTGTTGGAAATATGCCCTAGAGGCAATAATAAAATGGTTATTATTATATTTCCTTGTTCATGATAATTGTCTATTGTTCATGCTATAATTGTACTAACTGGAAACCGTAATACATGTGTGAATACATAGACCACAACATGTCCCTAGTGAGCCTCTAGTTGACTAGCTCATTGATCAATAGATGGTTATGGTTTCCTGACCATGGACATTGGATGTCATTGATAACGGGATCACATCATTAGGAGAATGATGTGATGGACAAGACCCAATCCTAAGCATAGCACAAGATCGTGTAGTTCGTTTGCTAAAAGCTTTTCTAATGCCAAGTATCATTTCCTTAGACCATGAGATTGTGCAACTCCTGGATACCGTAGGAATGCTTTGGGTGTGCCAAACGTCACAACGTAACTGGGTGGCTATAAAGGTGCACTACGGGTATCTCCGAAAGTGTCTGTTGGTTGGCACGAATCGAGACTGGGATTTGTCACTCCGTGTGACGGAGAGGTATCTCTGGGCCCACTCAGTAATGCATCATCATAATGAGCTCAATATGCCTAAGTAGTTAGTCACGGTATCATGCATTACGGAATGAGTAAAGTGACTTGCCGGTAACGAGATTGAACGAGGTATTGGGATACTGACGATCGAATCTCGGGCAAGTAACGTACTGATTGACAAAGGGAATTGTATACGGGATTGCTTGAATCCTTGACATCATGGTTCATCCGATGAGATCATCGTGGAACATGTGGGAGCCAACATGGGTATCCAGATCCCGCTGTTGGTTATTGGCCAGAGAGCTGTCTCGGTCATGTCTGCATGATTCCCGAACCCATAGGGTCCACACACTTAAGGTTCGGTGACGCTAGAGTTGATACGGGAATTAGTGTGCAGTAACCGAATGTTGTTCGGAGTCCCGGATGAGATCCCGGACGTCACGAGGAGTTCCGGAATTGTCCGGAGGTAAAGATTTATATATGGGAAGTCCTATTTTGGCCACCGGAAAATGTTTTGGATTTTTCGGTATTGTACCGGGAAGGTTCTAGAAGGTTCCGAAGTGGGGCCCACCTGCATGCGGGGACCCACATGAACGTGGGTAGTGGGGGCAAGGCTCCACACCCCTGGTCAAGGCGCACCAAGATCCCCCCTAGAAGGAATAAGCTCATGTCCCGAAGGGATAAGATCAAGATCCCTAAAAAGGGGGGATAACAATCGGTGGGGAAGGAAATGATGGGATTTCTTTCCTCCCACCTTTGCCAACGACCCAATGGACTTGGAGGGCAAGAAACCAGCCCCCTCCACCCCTATATATAGTGGGGAGGCACATGGGATCTTCACCCTTCCCCTGGCGTGGCCCTCTCCCTCCCCAACACCTCCTCCTCCGTAGTAGTGCTTGGCGAAGCTCTGCCGGAGAACTGCAAGCTCCACCACTACGCCGTCGTGCTGTCGGAGCTCTCGCTCAAATTCTCCTCTCCCCTTGATGGATCAAGAAGGAGGAGACGTCTTCGGGCTGTATGTGTGTTGAACGCGGAGGCACCGTTGTTCGGTGCTTAGATCGGATTCGGCCGCGATCTGAATTGCTTAGTGAACGACTCCACCAACCGCGTTCTTGCAACGCTTCTGCATCACGATCTTCAAGGGTATGAAGATGCACTCCCCTCTCTCTCGTTGCTAGTTACTCCATAGATTGATCTTGGTGATGCGTAGAAATTTTTGAAGCGGCGGAACTCCCTATCTAGATTTCTTTCTAGGGGCTTCTGGATTTATAGGAATTTTTTGCGTTGGTTTCACGTCAGGTGAGTCCACTAGTCAGCGACAAGGCAGGGGGCGCGCCCTCCACCCTTGTCGTTGACTCGGGACTCTTCTGGCCCAACTCTTTTCCTTCAGGGGCTTCTTCTTGTCCATAAAAAATCACCGTATATTTTTAGCTCGTTTGGACTCCGTTTGATATTCCTTTTCTGCAAAACTCAAAAACAAGGAAAAAAACAAAAACTGGCACCAGGCTCTAGGTTAATAGGTTAGTCCCGAAAATAATATAAAATAGAATATAAATGCACATAAAACATCCAAGATGGGTAATATAATAGCATGGAACAATCAAAAATTATAGATACGTTGGAGACATATCAGTATTTCATTCAAAAAATGCTAAATATGCTTAATAACTTTAATTGCATGGCTCATGTCTTTGCAACTATTATATGTGCTATTTGTACTATCAATGTTCCTCGCAATTTCTTTCTGTGTTGGATCCAGACGGAAATAAGCTATGACATGTATTTGAGAAGGTTATTTAAATAGTAAGCTCAAACTTGAGGAGGAGTAAATAGTGGTGTACCATTACTAGTACAAGTAGTAACTAGTGATAATACTATGAACATATGCAAGTATAAGAGAAGGAAATTTGAACAGAACTATTGTAGATACATACATGGATGAATACTTGGACGAGTTGAGAGCTGGACAGATATGGAGCAAAATCTGGGTTGGCACATAATGTGAGGTGCACCTCCTCATAAAATCCCAGGTGCAGGTGGTACCCATATAAGAACTCATTTGCAAGTGAAATAAGTTTTTTCTTGATTATTGGTGTCATTGACAAGAAAACTGAATGCTTGTTTTGTCTCAAGCAAAAGTGCAAGTTGAGTTGAAACAGATCTTCTAATGTTGATATGTTTAAGAAACCATTTCTTGCAAAGCAGAGGATGATCTAATGAAAATGGAAGCAAAAAATAACTATTGTTACATAGAACAATGAACTAAATATTCTCACAAAAAAGACTATCTGTTTGAGATATTGTTTTCAATAAAGAATATATTCAGATAACGATATGTAGGCTTAGTATTGAAATGTAAGAAGTGCCATGTGGCAGAACGTGAAAATTAAAAATACGTACACATAAATATGAAATTGTTATCGAAACAAAACTTATGTGCGGTTAGGTAGTGTAATCAGGATACATTAAAAGGACATGTTAGGTAACTGAAATCAGGCAAAATTTTGGAAACATGATGAAATGAAACGAGGCTATTAAAAGAATGTTGAATTTACATCTTGTGCAATCATTAAGCGAATAGATAGTTATGCAAAACCTATGATGAACTAACAATTAAATCAGACATCTATTGAACAAGATTGGAACAACTATTTAAAACTTGTCGTTCTTTCTGTACAACAATGTGGAAAAAAGAGAGAGAAGTAGTTTATCTTCACAATTTTGTTGGGGTAAGTTATACTGTTAGGTAGTGGTAATCAGGATATATGAAAAGGACATATCAGGTAATTAAAATAAGGCAAAACTTTGAAAACTTGATGAAATAAAAAAAGGAGATTGAAAGAATGTTGGATCTACATCGTGGGCAGTCAGTAAGCAAACACATAGTTATGCAAAACCTATATTGAACTGGCAATTAAATCAGACATCTGATCAACAAGATTGGAATAAGTATTTGAAACTTGTTGTTCTTTCTATACAACAATGCGAAAAACGAGAGAGAAGCAGTTGTTCTTCATAATGTTGTCCTTCGTGGCACAAGGTGAAGGAAATATGCCCTAGACGTAATAATAAATTTATTATTTATTTCCTTAATTCATGATAAATGATTATTATTCATGCTAGAATTGTATTAACCGGAAACTTAGTACATGTGTGAATACATAGACAAACAGAGTGTCACTAGTATGCCTCTACTTTACTAGCTCGTTGAATCAAAGATGGTTAAGTTTCCTAGCCATAGACATGAGTTGTCATTTGATTAACGGGATCACATCATTGGAGAATAATGTGATTGACTTAACCCATTCCGTTAGCTTAGTGTCGGTGTCGAAACCGGCGGATCTCGGGTAGGGGGTCCCGAACTGTGTGTCTAAGGCTGATGGTAACAGGAGGCGGGGGACACGATGTTTACCCAGGTTCGGGCCCTTTTGATGGAGGTAATACCCTACTTCCTGCTTGATTGATCTTGATGATATGAGTATTACAAGAGTTGATTTACCACGAGATCGTAGAGGCTAAACCCTAGAAGCTAGCCTATGATTATGATTGTTGTTGTCCTACGGACTAAACCCTCCAGTTTATATAGACACCGGAGGAGGCTAGGGTTACACAGAGTCGGTTACAGAGAAGGAGATTGTCGGTGTAGAAAAGTAGGGGCTCTGCTTTTGGGCCCTTTACTTGTGCACGGGCAGTTAGAGCCACCCGCCACAGCCACGCATAACAGGGCAGGGAAGGAAAGTCTAGATTGGTAGTTCTAGCAATGGGAGAAGTGCATGGCTTTGGGTTCAATCTTGCGGTGTCCTTACTCAGTGACAGAAAGAGTTGCAAGGCACATATTGTATTGTTGCCATCGAGGATAATAAGATGGGGTTTTTATCATACTGCATGAATTTATCCCTCTACATCATATCATCTTGCTTAAAGCGTTACCCTGTTTTTAACTTAATACTCTAGATGCATGCTGGATAGCGGTCGATGAGTGGAGTAATAGTAGTAGATGCAGAATCGTTTCGATCTACTTGTCACGGACGTGATGCCTATATACATGATCATTGCCTAGATATACTCATAATTATGCTCAATTCTGTCAATTGCTTAACAGTAATTTGTTCACCCACCGTAGAATACTTATGCTCTTGAGAGAAGCCACTAGTGAAACCTATGGCACCCGGGTCTATTCTCATCATATCAATCTCTATCACTTTATTTACTTGCTTTGTTTTTACTTTGCCTTTACTTTTTACTTTGCATCTATCTATCAAAAACACCAAAAATATTATCTCTATCAGATCTCACTCTCATGACCGTGAAGGGATTGACAACCCCTAAGCGTTGGTTGCGAGTTGCTATCGTGTTGTGCACGTATGAGGGACTTGCGCGTGACCTCCTACTGGATTGATACCTTGGTTCTCAAAAACTGAGGGAAATACTTACGCTACTGTGCTGCATCATCCTCTCCTCTTCGGGGAAAACCAACGCAAGCTCGAGATGTAGCAAGAAGGATTTCTGGCGCCGTTGCCGGGGAGGCTTGCATAAAAGTCAACATACCAAGTTCCCATCACAATCCCTATCTCTCGCATTACATTATTTGCCATTTGCCTCTCGTTTTCCTCTCCCCCACTTCACCCTTGCCATTTTATTCACCCTCTCTTTCCCAATCTCCTCCTCTCTTTTCCGTTGCCTTTTCCTCGTCCTTTTGCTTGCTCGTGTGTTAGTTTGCCTATTTGTTGCGATGGCTCTACCTAGATTTGGTGACCTTCACCTTAAAAGGCTTGAGGAGATCGAAAGCAATGTTAGAAAATTTATGGTTTTGCAATTTGAGCACAATTATTTCTTTAGAAATGAACTTAAGGAACAAAAAAGTTTTATGAGCTTTATGAATAAAGAACTCAATGATATGTCTAAAGAATTTGATGGTATAAGGGCCCAAATTGCTCGTCTTGAAAAGATGACCGCTGAAATTTCGGATATGCAAGCTACCTTAGTCAATAAGATGGCCGCTAAACCGAATTCCTATGAAAATCAAGATGAAGATCTAAAAGTTATTGATGTGTCCCCCATTAAATCTTTGTTTTGCATTATGAATCTTAATGAATCTGAAGATTATCTTCCTTTACCTAGAAGGTGTTCTAAGAATTCGGAGTTTCTAGATCTTGATGATGAAATTGATGAAAGTGGGATTGAAATAAATAGAAACCGTGATGTTGCTAAACCTAGTATTTTGGATCTCAAGGAATTTAATTATGAAAATTTCTTTTTGCTTGGTTGTATTTCCTTGTTGCAATCCGTGCTAGAATCTCCTCATGCTTATAGTCAAAATAAGGCCTTTACCGAACACATTGTTGATGCCTTGATGCAATCTTATGAAGAAAAACTTGAGATAAAAGTCTCTATCCCTAGAAAACTCTATGATGAGTGGGAGCCTACTATTAAAATTAAAATAAAAGACTTTGAGTTTCATGCTTTGTGTGATTTGGGTGCTAGTGTCTCTACTATTCCCAAAACTTTATGTGATTTGCTAGATTTCCGTGATTTTGATGATTGCTCTCTAAACTTGCATCTTGCGGATTCCACTATTAAAAAGCCTATGGGAAGAATTAATGATGTTCTTATTGTTGCAAATAGGAATTATGTGCCCGTAGATTTTATCGTTCTTGATATAGATTGCAATCCTTCATGTCCTATTATTCTTGGTAGACCTTTCCTTAGAACAATTGGTGCAATTATTGATATGAAGGAAGGGAATATTAGATTCCAATTTCCCTTAAAGAAGGGTATGGAACACTTCCATAGAAACAAAATAAAATTACCTTATGAATCTATCATGAGATCCACTTATGGATTGCCTACCAAAGATGGCAATACCTAGATCTATCCTTGCTTTTATGCCTAGCTAGGGGCGTTAAACGATAGCGCTTGTTGGGAGGCAACCCAATTTTATTTTGTGTTTTTTGTTTTTGCTTATGTTTAGGAATAAATAATCCATCTACCTTGTGTTTGTATGTGGTTTTATGATTTAATTAGTGTTTGTGCCAAGTAGGACCTATAGGATAACCTACGATGATAGTTGATTTGATTCTGCTGAAAAACAGAAACTTTAGCGCTCACGAGATTAGCTGCCATTTTTTACTGGAGAGTGATTTTGCGTTGATTCGTTTTGATGCTGATCAATAAACGAATTTTCCAGGACTTCCTATTTTGGTAGAATTTTTAGAGTTCCAGAAATTTGCGTTAGTTACAGATTACTACAGACTGTTCTGTTTTTGACAGATTCTGTTTTTCGTGTGTTGTTTGCTTATTTTGATGAATCTATGGCTAGTAAAATAGTTTATAAACCATAGAGAAGTTGGAATACAGTAGGTTTAACACCAATATAAATAAATAATGAGTTCATTACAGTACTTTAAAGTAGTCTATTGTTTTGTTTCTCTAACGGAGCTCACAAGATTTCTGTTGAGTTTTGTGTTGTGAAGTTTTCAAGTTTTGGGTGAATTCTTTTGATGGATTATGGAACAAGGAGTGGCAAGAGCCTAATCTTGGGGATGCCCATGGCACCCCCATTATAATCCAAGGACACCAAAAATTCAAAGCTTGGTGATGCCCCGGAAGGCATCCCCTCTTTCCTCCACTTCCATCGGTAATTTACTTGGAGCTATATTTTTATTCACCAACATGATATGTGTTTTGCTTGGAGCGTCTTGTATTATTTGTGTCTTTGCTTGTTAGTCTACCACAATCATCTTTTCTGTACACACCTTTTGAGAGAGACATACATGAATTCAAATTTGTTAGAATACTCTATGTGCTTCACTTATATCTTTTGAGCTTGATAGTTTTGCTCATAGCGCTTCACTTATACCTTTTGAGCGTGATAATTTTTCCTCTAGTGCTTCACTTAGATCTTTTAGAGCACGGTGGTGGATTTGTTTTAAAGAAACTTGATCTCTCATGCTTCACTTAGATTATTTTGAGAGTTGTTAATAGCATGGTAATTTTCTTAATGTTAATATACTTGGTGTTCAAGATATGTGAAACTTTCTTTTGAGTGCGTTGAATACTAAGATAAGTTTGATGCTTGATAATTGTTTTGAGATACGGAGGTGATAATATCATAGTCGTGCTATTTGGGTGATTATGAATTTGAGAAATACTTGTGTTGAAGTTAGCAAATCCTGTAGCATGCATGTATGGTTAAAGTTGTGTAACAAATTTGAAACATGAAGTGTACCTGGCTTGTGCATCCTTATGAGTGGCGGTCGGGGATGAGCGATGGTCTTTTCCTACCAATCTATCCCCCTAGGAGCATGCGCGTAGTATTTGAATTTTTGATGACTTCTAAATTTTTGCAATAAGTATATGAGTTCTTTTGACTAATGTTGAGTCCATGGATTATACGCACTCTCATCTTTCCGCCTTTGCTAGCCTCTTCGGTACTGTGCATTGCCCTTTCTCACCTTGAGAGTTGGTGCAAACTTCGCCGGTGCATCCAAACCCCGTGATACGATACGTTCTATCACACGTAAACCTCTTTATATCTTCCTCAAAACAGCCACCATACCTACCTATCATGGCATTTCCATAGCCATTCCGAGATATATTGCCATGCAACTTCCACCATCATCATCGTGACATGCATTACTTTTGTCATATTGCCATTGCATGATCTTGTAGTTGACATCGTATTTGTAGCAAAGCCACCATGCATTATTTTTCATACATGTCACTCTTGATTCATTGCACCATCCCGGTACACCGCCGGAGGCATTCATATAGAGTCATATCTTGTTCTAGTATCGAGTTGTAATTCATATGTTGTAATGAAAGTGTGATGATCATCATTAGAGCATTGCCCAAAAAAAGAGAGAAAGGCCAAAAAAAAGGAAGGCCCAAAAAAAAGAAAAAAGAAAAAAAAAGAAAATAAATAAAAATGGCAATGCTACTATCTTTTTTTTCCACACTTGTGCTTCAAAGTAGCACCTTGTTCTTCATGTAGTGAGTCACATATATTGTGCTTCAAAGTAGCACCATGTTTTTCATATAGTGAGTCTCTTAAGTTGTATTGTTCATACTAGTGGGAATTTTTCATTATAGAACTTGGCTTGTATATTCCTACGATGGGCTTCCTCAAAATGCCCTAGGTCTTCATGAGCAAGCAAGTTGGATGCACACCCACTAGTTTTCTTTTGTTGAGCATTCATAGCTCTAGTACATCCGTTGCATGGCAATCCCTACTCCTCATGTTGACATCAATTGATGGGCATCTCCATAGCCCGTTGATTAGCCTCGTCAACGTGAGACTTTCTCCTTTTTTGTCTTCTCCACACAATCCCCATCATCATATTCTATTCCACCCATAGTGCTACATCCATGGCTCACGCTCATGTATTGCATGAAGGTTAAAAAAGTTTGAGATTATTTAAGTATGAAACAATTGCTTGGCTTGTCATCGGGGGTATAGAAGTTGGGAACATCTTTGTGTGATGAAAATGAAGCATAGCCTAACTGTATGATTTTGTAGGGATGAACTTTCTTTTGCCATGTTATTTTGAGAGGACATGATTGCTTTGATTAGTATCCTTGAAGTATTATTATTTTTGTGTCAATATGAACTTCTGTCTTGAATCTTTCGAATCTGAATATTCATATAACAATTAAGAAGATTTACATTGAAATTATGCCAAACTATCACTCTGCATCAAAAATTCTTTTATCATTTACCTACTCGAGGACGAGCAGAAATTAAGCTTGGGGATGCTTGATATGTCTCCAACGTATCTATAATTTTTGATTGCTCCATGCTACTTTATCTACTGTTTTGGACTATATTGGGCTTTATTTTTCAGTTTTATATTACTTTTGGGACTAACCTATTAACGGAGGCCCAGCCCAGAATTGCTGTTTTTTTTGCCTTTTTCAGTATTTCGAAGAAACAGAATATCAAACGGAGTCCAAACGGAATGAAACCTTCGGGATCGTGATTTTCCAACCGAACGTGATCCAGGAGACTTGGACCCTACTCCAAGAAGCTACCGAGGAGGTCACAAGGGTGGAGGGCGCCCCCCTGGGCGCGCCCCCTACCTCGTGGGCCCCTCGGAGCTCCACCAACATACTCCTTCCTCCTATATATACCTACGTATCCCCAAACGATCAGAACAGGAGCCAAAAACCTAATTCACCGCCGCAACCTTCTGTATCCACGAGATCCCATCTTGGGGCCTGTTAGGAGCTCACGAGGGGCATCCACCATGGAGGGCTTCTACATCATCACCATAGCCCCTCCGATGAAGTGTGAGTAGTTTACTTGCACCTTCGGTCCATAGCTAGTAGCTAGATTGCTTCTTCTCTCTTTTGGATCTCAATACAATGTTCTCCCCCTCTCTTGTGGAGATCTATTCGATGTAATCTTCTTTTTACGGTGTGTTTGTTGAGGCCGATGAATTGTGGGTTTATGATCCAGTATTATCTATGGAAAATATTTGATTCTTCTCTGAATTCTTTTATGTATGATTGAGTTATCTATGCAAGTCTCTTCGAATTATCCGTTTGGTTTGGCCAACTAGATTGGTAGTTCTTGCAATGGGAGAAGTGCATGGCTTTGGGTTCAATCTTGCGGTGTCCTTACTCAGTGACATAAAGAGTTGCAAGGCACTTATTGTATTGTTGCCATCAAGGATAACAAGGTGGGTTTTTTATCATATTGCATGAATTTATCCCTCTACATCATGTCATCTTGCTTAAAGCGTTACTCTGTTTTTAACTTAATACTCTAGTTGCATGCTGGATAGCGGTCGATGAGTGGAGTAATAGTAGTAGATGCAGAATTGTTTCGATCTACTTGTCATGGACGTGATGCCTATATACATGATCATTGCCTAGATATACTCATAACTATGCTCAATTCTATCAATTGCTCAATAGTAATTTGTTCACCCACCGTAGAATACTTATGCTCTTGAGAGAAGCCACTAGTGAAACCTATGGCCCCCGGGTCTATTCTCATCATATCAATCTCTATCACTTTATTTATTGCTTTGTTTTTACTTTGCCTTTACTTTTTACTTTGCATCTATCTATCAAAAACACTAAAAATATTATCTCTATCAGATCTCACTCTCGTAAGTGACCGTGAAGGGATTGACAACCCCTAAGCGTTGGTTGCGAGTTGCTATCGTGTTGTGCAGGTACGAGGGACTTGCGCGTGACCTCCTACTGGATTGATACCTTGGTTCTCAAAAACTGAGGGAAATACTTATGCTACTATGCTGCATCATCCTCTCCTCTTCGGGGAAAACAAACGCAAGCTCGAGACGTAGCATCACGGCAGCAAGGAGATAGAACATGGAGCCCAAACTCATCTCATCCTTGCCTCCGCCAAGAGCGTGAGAAAGGTCGAGCGAGATGGGGGAACGGCGAGGCCTGTTGCCGGGCGAAAAACGTTTACTTTAGATGGCAATAAGGATTCGATCCTTGCCGTGGGTTTCACCCGCAAACGAAAAGCCCGGCAAACATCCCTTTTTCATTAAAAACACCCCATATAGGTACAATTCATATGGAATGAAAAACATGAGCAAGGGGATTACAAGTTTTAAAGTTAACAAAGGCCTGAAGGCTTACAAGACTAAAAAGAGATAAGATGCCCGTAATCCCTTTCTTGTCCCTCTCCTCAGGAAATGAAACAAGAAGGCAGAAGGGCAAAAGGGGCGCCTAGGCGAGCTACGAGTGGTAGAAGACACCAAGAGAACATCTCGGTGGCCGTCCAAAGGCTGGATGGTGATGGCGGCACCGGAGGAAGAGCTCGAAGACAAGGCGGCAGGACGCCAATACGCGATGAAGGCGTCGGTGCCCGCGTACTCCGACTTGGCAGCCTTACCGCCCGCCCTCTTCCTCTTCTGCAGCCTCCCAATGCCAGCCGCCCAAGGAGACGACCCTGAGAAGTTCAAGGAGTCGGCGACACGGATGATGGGGTCACCGGTGCCTCCCGGAGCGGCGCCCGACGCCTAGTCGGACCTGTCATCCTGCCGCCCGCTACCCTCGTCATCGATGCCGATGTCTTCCTCGCCACTCTCGCTCGAGGAGGAATCTTCGTTGTCAGAAGAGCTCTCCACGTAGCACCTTACGTGAGTCCCGAAGTGCTCGAAGATCTTGACAGAGAGGAGCCCACTCTCCATTAGTTTGAAATGGAGAGTGAGCGCCTCCGTCAACATGTGGATGCCAGCAAAAGTTTTCCACCCTCGGCGGAGATACATGACGTGAGGGGTGGGGAACTCGACGTCGGCCCATGTGCCGTTGTTCCCGCAACCCCTCATATGTAGCCGCAAATGCTTGCGGTGGATCCAGCACCATCGCCTGTGCAAACGGAGTCGGGAGGCGAAGACGACGGTGCGGCGGCTGGCGCAGCCTGATGAAGAACTCGCAAGGGTTGTCCCCGGTGTGGCCCTCCACCGGAGGAGGGGCCGCTGGCGGAGGCGAAGCCGATCTGCCGCCCCGTCCTCCTCTCCCTCGAGCGCCGCAACGGCCTCGACCTCGCCCCCTCCCCTCCCTCTAACAGGTGGCTCCGCCACCACGAGCTCTGGGGGAGGAGCGATGCGTTGTCGAGCCGAGACCCTCGCCGCCACCGATGAAGCGTCGCCACGCCCCCTCGCCATGGCAGAAGAAAAGAGGACGCAGGAATGGGGAGAGGCAGATGGCGAAGAGTTGAGAGGCACCGCTCCTCCCGCTCCCCTCCTTATAAAGGGGCGGGGCGAGGCTCGGCCGCCCCCTCTCAGCCAATCCGGCCGGTTGAAATGACAGCAAGCGGGGCCGTCGACCACCCTCCCCGCTCCATTGAAGGCGCGTGGGAATCAATTCATGCACGCGCACGACTTCCCACATCTCGTGCGCCTGTCATTCGCCCTGCATCATGCATGCAGCGAACGTGGCACAAGGGATAGGCGCAATGGGACGCATGGAACGACGGTTCCCAAGCGAGGGCAGTAAATGAGCAGCGGCCCTGCGGTCTCAAAGAGACACGCAAGGCGTCTCTTTACTGTCCACCACGGGATGACGCCAGCATGCTTCCGTCATACGCGTGCATGACCCCCACGTCACACGTTCAATGAGGGTCATGGGGAAGCGCAGCAGACGGGACAGTTACCACTGTAAAAATCCGCCCCAACTGCCCGCGCACCATTCTGGGCCTGCCCCAACAACGTGCTGCGCTTATGTATGGCCCAGGACCGGGGGCTCCTGTCGGTGTACAAAAGTAGGGGCTCTGCTTTTGACCCCTTTACTTGTGCACGGGCAGTTAGAGCAACCCGCCATGGCCACGCGTAACAGGGCAGGGAAGGGAAGCCGGAGAGAAGCCGAAGGCACAAGACAAACAAAGTCACGACAAGGATCAAGGCCACAAAGTGCAGATGGGCAAAGCAGGTTTCCTCGGCAAGACCCTTGCCAGGGGCAGCCTCCGCAGCCCCGGCAAGCCCCTTGCCGGGGCAACTTGCCCACACCGATGGAGCGAGCCACCCTTGAACCCACGGCCTCCAATGTCAACAACCACGTTGGACCAGGGCTCGGGAGGCACCTCCATGGTGGCATGCAGATCTTTGTGAAGACATAGAATGCTCAAGATCAGGTGATGATTGGAGGGTAACAATCCTCACCAAGATCCTCACCGAAGAAACCCACAGGACCCCCGGCAAGATCCTTGCTGGGGACGCCAGCGCACCACGGCAAGACCCTTGCCGGGCCACCCGGCAAGACCCCTGCTGGGCCACCCGACAAGACCCTCACCAGAGGCAACCACTGGGCCACTGCCAGGCCCGCACGAACCAACTCCCCGCCGACGTTCGCATGCAGCTGCCAGCCCAACCAGCTGGCAGGCACCTGCGTGGCAACATGCAGCCTCCCGGCCAACTCAGCACGCACCTATGTGGCGGCATGCAGATCTTCGTGGAGGCTCCACCACCGCGCCACCTCAGTTGCTTGCCTGCCTACATGGCACCGCATGCATCGCTGGCCAGGGCGCGTGTCGAAGCAAGGAAGAGCGGCGACGGACGGGACGGGCCTCGCTCCCGTCCCCGATAATGTGAGGGACACCTAAGCCATGCATTAAATGCACTTTGTCCTCTAATACCAGTGATAAGCTCACAGCGTTGTAGCACTTTTCACCTCCTGTGTGCCACTGTGGCAGCCCCTTTCGCCTATAAAAGGAGGCCCATGGCGCACGGGAGAAGGATTCGGCTCTTTTAAACCTGGCAGCACCTAGAGCTAGTTCAAGAGTTCAAGAACACTAAATACATCCACCAAAGCAGGATCGTAGGGTTTTACGCATCTTTGCGGCCCGAACCTGGGTAAATCCCCTTTGTGCTGTCTGCTAGTCCCGCTCTTCTCACGATCCCCGCACCCCGCAACAGTAGTAGGGATTCCAGTGATCCCATAGGTGCCGTTTCCCACCGACAGAGATCTACATATCCAAATTGCCAAGCTTGCCTTCCACGCAAAGGAGAGTCCCATCCGTACACGGGACGAAGTCTTCAATCTTGTATCTTCATAGTCCAACAGTCCAGCCAAAGTATTTAGTCCGGTTGTCCGAGGACCCCTTAATCCCGGACTCCCTTAGTAGCCCCTGAACCAGGCTTCAATGACGATGAGTCCGGTGCACAGATTGTCTTCGGCATTGCAAGGTGGGTTCCTTCTCCGAATATTTCATAGAAGACTTTGAACACAAGAATCATGTCCGGCTCTGCAAAACAAATTCCACATACCAACATAGAGAGTATAATATTCCACAAATCTAATCTGCTGACAACTTTTCGTAACGTGACATCACGCCCTGGCCCGGTCATTATTCGAACCGTTTTTCACAACCAGCTACTGCACATATTGCGAGGCGGTTTCCTTGACACGTCTTGTCGAAGCAGAGACCATGTCCCCTTATCATGGGATTCTCATCAATACGGGCGTGGGTAACCCAACCGCGCCATCAACCGTGGCGCTTGGGAAATAAGCGATTTTAACGGGCAAGTGGGGAGGTGCATAGTTTATACCGCCTTTATAAAGAGATAGGGATTCCCTTTTTCACCCACGCCTTCTTCCTCCTTCGCTCATTCATTCTCACACCCTCGAGCTCCAGCACCCAAGTTCTCACCTCCTCTGTAAGGCCATTCCAGATATGTCCGGAGCGGGAGGCAAGTGGATGGCCTCCACTGTTATGGAGGAGGACATCACGAAGCTTCGGGAGGCCGGATACTTGGCCGCAGACATCGCGCACCGGCTCCCGGACGAAGGGCAGATCATCCCTACTCCGGAACCCCACGAGAGGGTTGTGTTTCTCACCCACTTCGTCCGCGGACTAGGATTTCCCCTCCACCCATTTGTCCGTGGGATCATGTTCTATTATGGGCTGGATTTCCATGATCTAGCCCCTAACTTCATCCTCAATATCTCGGCGTTTATCGTCGTGTGTGAGACTTTCCTCTGCATCAAGCCCCACTTCGGCCTGGGGCTGAAGATCTTCAACGTGAAGCCGAAGATAGTGGTCGGCCAGCAAGCAGAGTGCGGAGGCGCCATGGTGGGCAAGATGCCCAACGTCACCTGGCTCGAAGGCTCCTATGTGGAGACCGTGAAGGGGTGGCAGTCGGGGTGGTTCCACATCACCGAGCCGCGCGACTCCAACTGGGCGGCGGCCCCTGAATTTTGATCCGGCATCCCCATGCGGCTTCCCTCTTAGAAAAGGAAGGGTTTAGCCTGGGGTGAGCCAGCGGAGCTAACCAGACTCCAGAACTGCGTCAAGAATATGATAAGCAAGAAGATCAAGCTTGTCAACATGGTCTAGATCATGCTCTTCCGCCGGATCCTCCCGTGTCAAAGACGGGCATTTAATATGTGGGAGTTCGACCCGGCCGAACACCAGACGCTGCGAGAGCTCTTCGACATGATGCACAAGGACGTCTGGAAGGTGCTGTTCAAGGCCGCCGAGGTACCTCCTCCCATTACCGAAGATCGCAAGCTCAGCGCAAAGCACCCAGCCAATCCGGTAAGTTTTCTATGTTTTACAAGATGCTCCTTCCCCAAATATATTTGTGAAAGGAATTTAAGCCTTCCCACCGATCTTAACAGGACTGGGTGGTGACAGCGAAGCGGATCGACTGCCCAGCTCCACTGCCCGAAGACACAGCGAAGGCTCTCCTACGGAGATGCTGTTTCCGGCGCCTGATGAGGTGCCGAAGAAGAAGGCCACAGGGACCAGGAAAGGTCTCTGGCACAAGGTGGTGTCGGACTCATCGTCCGAAGACACTGAGGTGCACTCCTACAATGAAAACGAGGAGGAAGAAGAGGAAAACCCCCTCCCCCAAACCGAGGGGGAGAAGAAAAGGAAGGCCGCCCCATCCGGGGAGGCCGAAGGGTCCAAGAAGGGAAGGACCCTCCCTCCGGACCACCCCACAACAGCCGCCTATAGCGACGAGGAGTGGCTGCCCAGGGACAAGCCCCTGGCGAAGTCATAAGTGTCCGGATATCATAATGCTTCTGGCATGTTTAGCTTTATGGCTTCTTATCGTGTTAAAATATGTTCATGAAGTCCATCCAAAGCCCACATCGACATATCCTCCTCGGATGGCTCTGTGAGCTCGTCGGCGATGAACAGTGATTCGCTCCCGACGGCCTCCACTCCCCGGCCCACGGACGACACTGAAGTGTTGTCTCAGAGGATACAGGGCCAGGGGGAGATAGTTCTAGAGGCGCCTCAAGGCGAAACCACCGATGCCAGGCTCATGTGGGGGAAGATCCCCATGGATTCTGATGAGGGGGCCGCAGCAAGCTTGGCCCCCAGTCGGATACTACGCCGGAATCTCCAGTGGTTCCGGATTCAGGCGGGCGGCCCCTTGCTAAGGGGGGCAAGCCGCCTGTGCCGATGACCTCTGTCCATCCAGAGGCATTGGACAGCTTGGTGGAAGCGCTTTAGGGCGTTTCCCTTGATGAAGAACACCGTACTCTTATGAGTACGGTGATTGCGAAGGTTCAGTCTGCAAAAAGCTGATTGACCGAGGCATGTGCCAGCCTCCTGACAAGCTTTGAGGTAAGTAATTCAATTATGAGGAAATATCACAGTATAGACGGTAGCCCCTGATGCTCTGTTTGGTGTTCGGAAAGAAAGGCTGAACAGAGCATCACATATTATCCCCAGGAGTCTAATCATATTATGTCTATGTGAATAAGCAGGCGTAGCTGCTAGCCGCCGCCGCCCTCACTGCGGAGGTCTCCGTACTAAAGCAGAACCTGGGGCGGGCCGAAGAAGAGCTCGGCCTCGTGAAGAGGCAGCTTGAGGAGAACAAAGGTAAGTGATACCCCGTCTGAATGTTATATAAAGGAAAAATTGTTGACGCTAATAGAAGCATCATGTATATAATAGGGGCCACGACCGAAGTGGCGGCCCTTAAGAAGGCGCTGTCTGAGGCCGAAGACAAAGCGGCCAAGGAGCGCACCGAGCACGAAAAACAAGAGGCTCGGGTTGATGAGGTCCAGCAAGAGCTCCAGGATTTCGTCAAAACATTCGAGCCTTGGAGCATGACTCCAAGATGCAAGAGTTGGAGCTTGCGAAGGCCCGTCAGAGCGTGCAAGACGCCAAGGTTGAAGGCCAGAAGGCCCTCCAGGAGATTGAGGCTGCCAAGAAGATAGCGGCGGGTAAGGCTTTCATTATGCAAAGCAAGCATGTGAAGGAGACTTTCCTTTTACTTACCCGAATTCGAAGCTCTCCAGGAGCATTCGCAGATCTGCCGCACAGCATCTCTAATGCCGTAGAGTTCTAACGAGCTGAGGAAGGGAGCTCGACGAATAAGCTGTTTTGGTCCTAGTATATTGGGGTCGAACATCCGATGCCCTTGAGCGACCAGCTGAAGCAACTGGTCGAACATCACAAGGCGGTCGAACCGGCCATGAAGGACCTCATAGTCCGGATGTGGCCTAGCAAGCCCCTGCCCAGCAGCTACTTCGGCATTGGCAAGCGGATGCTAAATGCATGTCCGCGGCTTGAAGTCATTAAGCGGTCCTTCTGCATTGAAGGTGCACGCAGGGCCTTGGCCCGTGCGGAAGTGCACTGGGCGAAGATGGATGCCGAGAAGCTGGTGACAGAGGGCCGCCCAAGGGCAAGGAGCATCGCCACCCCGAACAGTACTATGACAATGTCATTACGGGTGCCCGCCTTGTGGCGGATGAATCTGTTAAGGATGTAATATTTGAATGAATGTACTCATATCATCCTGTAAGACAAAAACGAGTTCATGTGCGCTATAAGGCGCTTGTTAATTTAAAATATTACCTTCTGTGCGGCCGTTTATAAAATCTTGAGAGTTGGTCAGTCGTCGGCTTCTACCCCCATGTAACTAGTACTGGGGTGTTCGGGATAAATATAAACACTCTTTATCCAAATTTTTGGTCCTTTTAAGGAGGTGTTTAACGCAGCGAACAAGGAAATCGGACTATACAGCTTTATCACCCTCACTTGGCCATAGAAGTCTACAATTTTAAATTTTGGCGAAGCCCCCAGTATTCGGAAGGCCAAACTTGGGGCACTATACACGCCTAAATCAGACGAGGACGATTCCTCGCCTGAAGCGGAAAAAATCTTTAAGGATTTGAGACCTCTCGAACAGCGACCAGCTCCCGCCTCATCATGACAGTCAGTTTTCCGCTTTCTCTACTGAGGTGCTTGTCCGGAAGAACCGGGACACAATCACAGTAGTTCTCCCTGTGCTACCTTAGCTGATATAGCGGAACGTAAGGTACCAAAACATGGGAGCCAGGCAAACACAACTATTGACCCAAGACATGATTCGGAGCTGATGCATATAATGCTATAAGTTCGGGGTGCCGCACTATCAAAAGTGTTCAGACTTTTCTTGCCATGTTATGGGGTACACTGAAGCCCCTGGCAAACTCGGCGTACCAAAATGTACGAGTGTAATAAATAAGCAGTAAAGGAAAGGGGTAAATAAATGTAATAGTAGGCTGACGCTGTACACTATTTTCCCTTGTTATTTAGATAATACGTCAAAGCGTATGTACAAGTAGTGCGATAAGCAAAATAGGACTGTTTGACACATCCTGACTAGGAGCGAGCTGTGTGCGGGTATGTAAAACAGGTATAATGATCGTTATCAGAGACCACCTGAGGATTCCCTTGTACGCCCAAGCTTCTTGTCTTCTTGGTGTGTCCGTCCCGCTATGTGTCTGATAGTCAGTCTATCGGAAGAGCCTCCCGAAGATAGGGACCTGAAAGAAAAAGATGTAAAGATGTGTGGGTCCTGTGGCGGTCGAACCGCATTGTGGACCGATAGTCGTGCCTCTGCCTATGCCATGGTATTTTAAGTGCGTAGTTATGTACGTGCGGCACAAATTTCGCTGATTGTCTAGGACTAGGACGGAGGCCGAATTGCTGGTCGAGCTCTGGACGTGCCGGACGATCCTGTTGCAGGGTACTCTGGACTCGCTTGACGGTGTCCGGGTTCTTTATTGCTGAATTGACTGTTTGCCTAAGAAGACTGTTTTGTACTTCTGCCACGAGGACCGCCGTGTGCTCCTCTGTGCGGAGCAAGCGCTCTGTGTTTCCATTAATTGTTATGACCCCGCGGGGTCCTGGCATTTTGAGCTTGAGGTATGCATAATGCAATACCGCATTGAATCTCGCGAATGCGGTTCGTCCGAGCAGTGCATGATAGCCACTGCGGAAGGGGACGATATCGAAGATTAGCTCCGCGCTTCAGAAATTGTACGGAGATCCGAAGACCACTTCCAGTGTGATTGAGCCCGTGCAATAGACCTCCACACCTGGTATGACACCTTTGAATGTGGTTTTTGTGGGCTTGATCCTTGAGGGGTCGATGCCCATTTTGCGCACTGTATCCTGATAGAGCAGGTTCAGGTTGCTGCCACCATCCATGAGGACTCATGTGAGATGGAATCCATCGATGATGGGGTCAAGGACCAATGCGTCCGAAATTCCATGGCGGGTACTGGTAGGATGGTCCCTGCGATCGAAAGTGATCGGACAAGAGGACCATGGGTTGAACTTTGGGGCGACCGGATCCATCGCATAGATGTCCCTTAGTGCAGGCTTCCGTTCCCGCTTGGGAATATGGGTTGCGTATATCATATTCACCATTTTCACCTGGGGAGGGAATTTCTTCTGTCCTCCTGTGTTCGGCGGTCGGGGCTCCTCGTCGTCATTGCTATGTAGCCCCTTTTCCTTGTTTTTGGCATTCAACTTGCCAGCCTATTTGAACACCCATCATTTTCTGTTGGTGTGGTTGGCTGGTTTATCGGGGGTGCCGTGAATTTGGCATGAGCGATCGAGTATGCGGTCCAGACTGGACGAGCCTGGATTGTTTCTTTTGAACGGCTTCTTCCGCTGTCCGGATTTAGAGCCTCCGAATCCGGCATTGACTGCCGTGTCTTCGGTGTTGTCGCCGTTGTTGCGAAGCTTGTGTCTATTGTGTCGTGGCTTGCCGTTGCTATCTCTGGCGTCTGAATCGCCGGAGTTTTTTGTTGTGATGTTGCTACGAGCCAGCCAGTTGTCCTCACCCGCGCAAAAGCGGGTCATGAGTGTCGTGAGGGCTGCCATGGATTTTGGCTTGTCTTTCCCGAGGTGTCGGGCGAGCCATTCGTCATGGATGTTATGCTTGAAGGCTGCTAAGGCTTCGGCATCCGGACAGACAACAATTTGGTTCTTTTTAGTTAGGAACCGAGTCCAGAATTTCCTGGCTGACTCTCTGGGCTGTTGGGTTATGTGACTTAAGTCATCAGCATCCGGTGGTCACACGTAAGTGACCTGGAAGTTATCAAGGAATGCGTCTTCTAGGTCCTCCCAACTGCCAATGGAGCTTGCTGGCAGGCTATTCGGCCAATGTCGAGCCGGTCCTTTGTGCTTAAGTGGTAGGTACTTTATGGCATGTAAGTCATCGTCGTGGGCCATGTGAATGTGTAGGAGAAAATCTTCAATCCATATTGCGGGGTCTGTTGTGCCATCATATGATTCAGTGTTCATGGGTTTAAATCCTTCTGGGAATTCATGATCCATTACTTCATCAGTGAAGCATAGGGGGTGTGCGGCGCCTCTATGCCAGGCTATTTCCCGACGTAGTTCAAATGAGTCTGGTTTGTTGTAGTCGGCCCGACCGGACTTTTGTTTATTGTATCCGGTGTGACGGTCATCATCACGCGTTGTGGCGTGCCCCAGTGATCCGTAGATCGATCTTGACTGTCCTACTTTGTTTTCCAATACGTCTGCAGGTACTTCGTGTAGTCCCGGGCCTTAGTATTATTGTTTGATTGGCGACGGGGTGCGGTCTGGACTTCGGGCTGGTATGCCACTTTGCCTCGGCCACGGCGTGGCCGGTCAGCCGCATCATGTGTTGGTAGTGTGGGCTTTAACGCCTCCTCTTTGATTTGAGGTAGCAACCTGCGCTTTGGGTAACTTTTTGTAGGGCGCTCGAGTTCGTATTCCTCGGCAGCCAGGACCTCGGTCCATCTATCAGTTAGTAGATCTTGATCAGCTTGAAGCTGTTGCTGCTTTTTCTTCAAGCTTTTTTCAGTGGCTATAAGCCGGCGCTTGAAGCGCTCCTGCTCGACGGGATCCTCAAGCATGATGAATTCTTCATCGCCAAGGCTCACTTCGTCTTCCGAGAGAGGCATGTAATTATGATCCTCTGATTCTCCATCTGTTGCATGTTCCTTAGGGCTAGCTTGCCCATTCTCTTGCTCGGCCTGCTCGAAGCCTGGCTGGGCAGGATTGTTTTCGTCTTCGGCACCATCCGGATTGTTATCATCTCTTGTGCCAGTATCACTATTTTTGCTATGGCGAGGCTTGGAGCGGCGCCTATGACGTCGGTGCCTAGATTGCTTCTCGAAGGGGTTATCTTCCATTGCCTCATCGCCATTGCTTTCTTTGGGAGTGTCCACCATATATATGTCATATGATGAGGTGGCTGTCCAGTGCCCTATAGGTGGTGGTTCCTGTTCTTCTCCTGCATCGTCGTCCATACCGTCGATGTCTTCGGAGTTGAAGTCAAGCACGTCGGTTAAGTCATTGACAGTGGCTATTAAGTGGGTGGTGGGTGGGGAACGAATTTCTTCGTCGTCCGCTTCCCACTAGAGTCGGACATAGTTCGGCCAAGATTCTCCCGACAAGGAAAGAGACCTTAATGAATTTAGCACATCACGCAAGGGCGAGTGCTGAAAAATATCCGCGGAGGTGAACTCCATGACCGGTGCCCAATTAGATTCGATAGGCATGGACATACGCGGTTTGGATCTTGTAGCTGGAGACGAGTCCGAGGGTCCGATGACACCATCCTCATAGGAGGTGGGATCAGTGTTCGGCTCCAATGCCGATGAGTGTGTGGCCTCTGTGGCAGGGCCATCCACTCATCCTCGGAGGGCACGATCAGCTCCGGATTGATTCTCGGGGATGGCGCAGGTGTGATCTCCCGAACACTGTCTGATGGCAGATATAAGTCATGCTCGTCGCGACTGTTCGGCGTACCTAAGATGGGCTCGAATTCGTCGAAGATCAAGTCTCCACGAATATCGGCAGTATAGTTCAAGCTTCCAAACCTGACCTGATGGCCCGGGGAATAGCTATCGATCTGCTCCAGGTGGCCAAGCGAGTTGGCCCGCAGTACGAAGCCATCGAATACGAAGATTTGCCCGGGAAGGAAAACCTCCCCCTGGACCGCGTTGTTGAAGATGATTGAAGGAGCCATCAAGCCTTATCGTGACGACACAGTGGAACTCTCAATGAAAGCACCAATATCGGTGTCAAAACCCGCGGATCTCAGGTAGGGGGTCCCGAACTATGCGTCTAAGGCTGATGGTAACAGGAGGCGGGGGACACGATGTTTACCCAGGTTTGGGCCCTCTCGATGGAGGTAATACCCTACTTCCTCGCTTGATTGATCTTGATGATATGAGTATTACAAGAGTTGATCTACCACGAGATCATAGTGGCTAAACCCTAGAAGCTAGCCTATGATTATGATTGTTCTTGTCCTACGGACTAAACCCTCCGGTTCATATAGACACCGAAGGGGGCTAGGGTTACACAGAGTCGGTTACAGAGAAGGAGATCTACATATCTGAATTGCCAAGCTTGCCTTCCACGCAAAGGAGAGTCCCATCCGGACACGGGACGAAGTCTTCAATCTGGTATCTTCATAGTCCAACAGTCCGGCCAAAGTATATAGTCTGGCTGTCCGAGGACCCCTTAATCCCGGACTCCCTCACTTAGCACTTGATCGTTTTAGTTTACTGCTGTTGCTTTCTTCATGACTTATACATGTTCTTATGACTATGAGATTATGCAACTCCCGATTACCGGAGGAACACTTTGTGTGCTACCAAATGTCACAACATAACTGGGTGATTATAAAGGTGCTCTACAGGTGTCTCCGATGGTACTCGTTGAGTTGGCATAGATCAAGATTAGGATTTGTCACTCCGATTGTCGGAGAGGTGTCTCTGGGCCCTCTCGGTAATGCACATCACTATAAGCCTTGCAAGCAATGTGACTAATGAGTTAGTTGCGGGATGATGCATTACGGAACGAGTAAAGAGACTTGCTAGTAATGAGATTGAGCTAGGTATTGAGATACCGACGATCGAATGTCGGGCAGGTAACATACCGATGACAAAGGGAACAACGTATGTTGTTATGCGGGTTGACCGATAAAGATCTTCGTAGAATATGTAGGAGCCAATATGAGCATCCAGGTTCCGATATTGGTTATTGACCGGATACTTGTCTCGGTCATGTCTACATAGTTCTCGAACCTGTAGGGTCCGCACGCTTAACGTTTGGTGACAATCAATATTATGAGTTTATATGTTTTGATATACCAAAGGTAGTTCGGAGTCCTGGATGAGACCGGGGACATGAAGAGGAGTCTCAAAATGGTTGATCCGTAAAGATCGATATATTGGAAGGCTATATTCAGACATCGGAAAGGTTCCGAGTGATTCGGGTATTTTTTTGGGGTACCGGAGAGTTACGGGAATTCGCCGAGAGAAGTATTGGGCCTTATTGGGCCATACAGGAATAGAGGAGGCAGGCCAAAGGGAAGGAGGTGCTACCTCTTGAGCACTGCATTGGATTTCCCCGAAGAGGAGAGGATGATGCAGCAAAGTAGCATAAGTATTTCCCTAAGTTTTGAGAACCAAGGTATCAATCCAGTAGGAGACCACGCACAAGTCCCTCGTACCTACACAAAACGATAGCAACTCGCAACCAACGCTTAGGGGTTGTCAATCCCTTCACGGTCACTTACGAGAGTGAGATCTGATAGAGATAATATTTTTGGTATTTTTGATATATAGATGCAAAGTAAAAAGTAAAAGGCAAAGTAACAACAAAGCAAGTAAATAAAGTGATAGAGATTGATATGATGAGAATAGACCCAGGGGCCATAGGTTTCACTAGTGGCTTCTCCAAGAGCATAAGTATTCTACTTGGGTGAACAAATTATCGCTCAAAGAATTGATGTAATTGAGCATAGTTATGAGTATGTCTAGACAATGATCATGTATATAGGCATCACGTCCGAGAGAAGTAGATCGAAACGATTCTGCATCTACTACTATTACTCCACTCATCGACCGCTATCCAGCATGCATCTAGAGTATTAAGTTAAAAACAGAGTAACGCCTTAAGCAAGATGACATGATGTAGAGGGATAAATTCATGCAATATGATAAAACCCCAATCTTGTTATCCTCGATGGCAACAATACAATACTTGCCTTGCAATCCTTTCTGTCACTGGGTAAGGACACCGCAAGATTCAACCCAAAGCTAAGCACTTCTCCCATTGCAAGAACTACCAATCTAGTTGGCCAAACCAAAAATGATAATTCGAAGAGACTTGCAAAGATAACTCAATCATACATAAAAGAATTCAGAGAAGAATCAAATATTTTCCATAGATAATACTGGATCATAAACCCACAATTCATCGTTCTCAACAAATACACCGCAGAAAGAAGATTACATCGAATAGATCTCCACGAGAGAGGGGGAGAACATTGTGTTGAGATCCAAAAAGAGAGAAGAAGCCATCTAGCTACTAGCTATGGACCCGAAGGTCTGAAGTAAACTACTCACACTTCATCGGAGGGGCTATGGTGATGATGTAGAAGCCCTCCATGGTGGATGCCCCTCCGACGGAGCTCCTAACAGGCCCCAAGAAGGGATCTTGTGGATCTGTAAGGTTGCGGCGGTGGAATTAGGTTTTGGCTCTGTTCGATTGTGCGGGATACGAGGTATATATAGGAGGAAGGAGTACGCGTCGGTGGAGCGTCAGGGGCCTCCACCTCGTGACCGCCTCGCATCGCTGGAGTAGGGTCCAGTCTCCGGATCACGCTCGTTGGAAAATCACGTTCCCGGTTGTTTCATTCCGCTTGGACTCCGTTTGATATTCCGCTTTTTGAAACACCAAATAGGCAAAAAACAGCAATTCTCTTTGGGCCTCCGAGCTAATAGGTTAGTCCCAAAAGTAATATAAAAGTGGAAAATAAAGCCCAATATAGTCCAAAACAGTAGATAAAGTAGCATGGAGCAATCAAAAATTATAGATACGTTGGAGACGTATCAGGAGGTGCCCCTGGGTCCGAATTGGACTAGGGGAAAGCCCCCCGTGCCCTTTCCTACTCCCTCTCTCTTTCCCTCTTTCTTCTCTCCTACTCCGGAAAGGAAAAGGGGAATCCTACTAGGACTTGGGAGTCCTAGTAGGACTCCCCACACTTGGCGCGCCCCCTCTAGGGCCGGGCTCCTCCTCCTCCCTCCTTTATATACGTGGGCAGGGAACACCCCAAAGGCACAACAGATACACAAGCTGATCATTGATCTTTAGCCGTGTGCGGTGCCCCTCCACCATAATCCACCTCGGTCAGATCGTAGCGGTTCTTAGGCGAAGCCCTGCGTCGGTAACTTCATCAACACCGTCATCACGCTGCCGTGCTGACGGAACTCTCCCTCGAAGCTCTACTGGATCGTGAGTTCGTGGGACGTCACCGAGCCGAACGTGTGCAGATCACGAAGGTGTCGTACGTTCAGTACTTGGATTGGTCGATCGTGAGGACGTATGACTAAATCAACCGCGTTATCATAATGCTTCCGCTTACGGTCTACGAGGGTACATGGACGACACTCTCCCCTCTTGTTGATATGCATCACCATGATCTTGCGTGTGCGTAGGAAATTTTTTGAAATTACTACGTTCCCCAACAGTGGCATCAGAGCCAGGTTTATGCATAGATGTTATATGCACGAGTAGAAAACAAGTGAGTTGTGGGCGATATAAGTCATACTGCTTACCAGCATGTCATACTTTGATTCGGCGGTATTGTTGGATGAAGCGGCCCAGACTGACATTACGTGTACGCTTACACGAGACTGGTTCTACCGACGTGCTTTGCACATAGGTGGCTGGCGGGTGTCAGTTTCTCCAACTTTAGTTGGATCGAGTGTGGCTACGCCCGTTCCTTGTTTAAGGTTACTAACTTGACGAAATAACGTTGTGGTTTTGATGTGTAGGTAAAAACAGTTCATGCTAAGTTCGTAGCAGCCACGTAAAACTTGCAACAACAAAGTAAAGGGCGTCTAACTTGTTTTTGTAGGGATTGTTGTGATGTGATATGGTCAAGACGTGATGAGATATAAGTTGTTGTATGATATGATCATGTTTTGTTGAAGTTATTGGCAACTGGCAAAAGCCTTATGGTTGTCTCTTTATTGCATAAGATGCAAGCGCCATATAATTGCTTTACTTTATCGCTATGCGATAGCAATAATTGCAAAAAGCAATAGTTGGCGAGACGGCCATGTGATGACACGTTGATAAAGATCAAGATGATGGAGATCATGGTGTCATGTCGGTGACGATGGAGATCATGTCACATATTTTGATTGCATGTGATGTTTATCTTTTATGCATCTTATTTTGCTTAGTTCGGCGGTAGCATTATAAGATGATCTCTCACTAAATTTCAAGGTATAAGTGTTCTCCCTGAGTATGCATCGTTGCCAAAGTTCGTCGTGCTGAGACACCACGTGATGATCAGGTGTGATAAGCTCAACATTCACCTACAATGGGTGCAAGCCAGTTTTGCACACGCAGAAATATTCGGGTTAAACTTGACGAGCCTACCATATGCAGATATGGCCTCGGAACACTGAGACCAAAAGGTCGAGCGTGAATCATATAGTAGATATGATCAACATAGTGATGTTCACCATTGAAAACTACTCCATCTCATGTGATGATCAGACATGGTTTAGTTGATTTGGATCACGTGATCACTTAGATGATTAGAGGTATGTCTATCTAAGTGGGAGTTCTTAAGTAATATGATTAATTCAACTTTAATTTATCATGAACTTAGTCCTGATAGTATTTTGCAAATAATGTTGTAGATCAATAGCTCGCGTTGTTGCTTCCCTATGTTTTATATGTGTTCCTAGAGAAAACTAAGTTGAAAGATGATAGTAGCAATGATGCAGACTGGGTCCGTGATCTGAGGTTTTATCCTTGTTGCTGCACAGAAGAATTATGTCCTTGATGCACAGCTATGTGACAGACCTATTGCAGGAGCAGATGCAGACATTATGAACGTTTGGCTAGCTCAATATGATGACTACTTGATAGTTTAGTGCACCATGCTTAACAGCTTAGAATCGGGACTTCAAAGATGTTTTGAATGTCATGGACCATATGAGATGTTCTAGTAGTTGAAGTTAATATTTCAAGCAAATACCCGAGTTGAGAGATATGAAGTCTCCAACAAGTTCTATAGCTAAAAGATGGAAGAGAATAGCTCAAGCAGTGAGCATGTGCTCAGATCGTCTGGGTACTATAATCGCTTGAATCAAGTGGAAGTTAATCTTCCAGATAAGATAGTGATTGACAGAGTTCTCTAGTCACCATCACAAAGTTAGTAGAACTTCGTGATGAACTATAGTATGCAAGGGATGACGAAAACAATTCCCGAGCTTTTCATGATGATGAAATTGATGAAGGTAGAAATCAAGAAAGAGCATCAAGTGTTGATGATTAACAAGACCACTAGTTTCAAGAAAAGGGCAAAGGGAAAGAAAGGGAACTTCATGTAGAATGGCAAGCAAGTTGTCACTTCCGTGAAGAAGCCCAAAGCTAGAATAAAGCCTGAAACCGAGTGCTTCTACTGCAAAGGAAATTGTCATTGGAAGCAGAAATGTCGTGAATATTTGGTGGATAAGAAGGATGGCAAAGTGAACAAGGGTATATTTGATATACAGGTTATTGATGTGTACCTTACTAGTGTTTATAGTAGCCCCTGGGTATTTGATACTTGTTCGGTTGCTAAAAATTAGTAACTCGAAACAGGAGTTACAGAATAAACAGAGACTAGTTGAGGGTGAAGTGACGATGTGTGGTTGAAGTGGTTCCAAGATTAATATGATCATCATCGCACACTCCCTATACTTTCGGGATTAGTGTTAAACCTAAATAAATGTTATTTGGTGTTTGCATTGAGCATGAATATGATTTGATCATGTTTATTGCAATACGGTTATTCATTTAAAGTCAGAGAATAATTGTTGTTTTGTTTACATGAATAAAACCTTCGGTGGTCATACACCCAATGAAAATAGTTTGTTGGATCTCGATCGTAGTGATACACGTATTCATAATATTGATGCCAAAAGATGCAAAGTTGATAATGATAGTGCAACTTATTTGTGGCACTATCGTTTGGGTCAGGTCGGTGTAAAGCGCATGAAGAAACTCCATAAAGATGGACTTTTGGAATCACTTGGTTATGAATCATTTGATGCTTGTGAACCATGCATTTTGGGCAAGATGACTAAAACTCCGTTCTCCAGAACAATGGATCGAGCTACTGACTTGTTGGAAACAATACATACCGATGTATGCGGTCCAATGAGTGTTGATGCTCGTGGTGGGTATCGTTATTTTCTGACCTTCGTAGATGATTTGAGCAGATATAAGTATATCTACTTAATGAAGCACAAGTCTGAAACATTTGAAAAGTTCAAAGAATTTCAGAGTGAAGTGGAGAATCATCGTAACAAGAAAATAAAGTTTCTACAATCTGATCGTAGAGGAGAATATTTGAGTTACGAGTTTGGCCTTCATTTAAAAACAATGTGGAATAGTTTCACAGTTCACGCCACATGGAACACCACAGCGTAATGGTGTGTCCGAACATCGTAACCGCACTTTATTGGATATGGTGCGATCTATGATGTATCTTACCGATTTGTCACTATCGTTTTGGGGTTATGCATTAGAGACAGCTGCATTCATTTTAAATAGGGCACCATCAAAATCCGTTGAGATGACGCCTTATGAACTGTGGTTTGGTAAGAAACCAAAGATATCATTTCTTAAAGTTTGGGGCTGCGATGCTTATGTGAAAAAGTTTCAACCTCATAAGCTCGAACCCAAATCGGAGAAATGCATATTCATAGGATACCCAAAGGAAACTGTTAGGTACACCTTCTATCACAGATCCGAAGTCAAGATATTCATTGCTAAGAATGGATCCTTTCTAGAGAAGGAGTTTCTCTCGAAAGAAGTGAGTGGGAGGAAAGTAGAGCTTGATAAGGTAATTGTACCTTCTCCCAAATTGGAAAGTAGTTCATCACAGAAATCAGTTCGAGTGATTCCTACACCAATTAGTGAGGAAGCTAATGATGATGATCATGAAACTTCAGATTAAGTTCCTACAGAACCTCGTAGGTCTTCCAAAGTACAGTCCGCACCAGAGTGGTACGGTAATCTTGTTCTAGAAGTCATGTTACTAGACCATGATGAACCTACGAACTATGAGGAAGCGATGATGAGCCCAGATTCCACAAAATGGCTTGAAGGCCATGAAATCTGAGATGGGATACATGTATAAGAACAAAGTGTGGACTTTGGTGGACTTGCCCGATGATCGGCAAGCCATAGAAAATAAATGGATCTTCAAGAGGAAGACAGACTCTGATAGTAGTGTTACTATCTACAAAGCTCGACTTGTCGCAAAAAGTTCTTTTGACAAGTTCAAGGTGTTGAATACGATGAGATTTTCTCACTTGTATCGATGCTTAAGTATGTCCGAATCATGTTAGCAATTGCCACATTTTATGAAATCTGGCAAATGGATGTCAAAAAACTGCATTCCTTAATGGATTTATTAAAAAAAATTGTATATGATGCAACCAGAAGGTTTTGTCAATCCTAAAGGTGCTAACAAAGTGTGCAAGCTCCAGTGATCCATCTATGGACTGGTGCAAGCATCTTGGAGTTGGAATATACGCTTTGATGAGTTGATCAAAGCATATAGTTTTATACAGACTTGCGGTGAAGCCTGTATTTACAAGAAAGTGAGTGGGAGCACTACAGCCTTTCTGATAAGTATATGTGAATGACATATTGTTGATCGGAAATGATGTAGAATTTTCTGGAAAGCTTAAAGGAGTGTTTGAAAGGAGTTTTCAAAGAAAGACCTCGGTGGAGCTGCTTACATATTGAGCATCAAGATCTATAGAGACAGATCAAGACGCTTGATAACTTTTTCAATGAGTGCATACCTTGATAAAGTTTTGAAGAAGTTCAAAATGGATCAAGCAAAGAAAGGGTTCTTGCCTGTGTTGCAAGGTGTAAAGTTGAGTAAGACACAAAGCCCGACCATGGCAGAAGATAGAAAGAGAATGAAAGTCATTCCCTATGCCACAGTCATAGGATCTATAAAGTATGTTGTGCTGTACCAGACTTATTGTGTACCCTGCCCTGAGTTTGGCAAGGGAGCACAATTTTGATCTTGGAGTAGATCACTGGACAGCGGTCAAGATTATCCTTAGTGAGGACTAAGGAAATGTTTCTCGGTGATGGGGGCGATAAAGAGTTCGTCGTAAAGAGTTACGTTGATGCAAGCTTTTACACCGGTCCAGATGACTCTAAGTCTCAATCTGGATACATATTGAAAGTGGGAGCAATTAGCTAGAATAGCTCCATACAGAGCATTGTAGGCATAGGATATTTGCAAAATACATACGGCTCTGAATGTGATAGAACCGTTGACTAAACTTCTCTCACGAACAAAACATGATCACACCTTAGTACTCTTTGGGTGTTAATCACATAGCGATGTGAACTAGATTATTGACTCTAGTAAACCCTTTGGATGTTGATCACATGACGATGTGAACTATGGGTGTTAAATCACATGGTGATGTGAACTAGATTATTGACTCTAGTGCAAGTGGGAGACTGAAGGAAATATGCCCTAGAGGTAATAATAAAGTTGTTATTTATTTCCTTAATTCATGATAAATGTTTATTATTCATGCTAGAATTGTATTAACCAGAAACTTAGTACATGTGTGAATACATAGACAAACAGAGTCTCACTAGTATGCCTCTACTTGACTAGCTCATTGAATCAAAGATGGTTAAGTTTCCTAGCCATAGACATGAGTTGTCATTTGATTAACGGGATCACATCATTGGAGAATAATGTGATTGACTTGACCCAGTCCATTAGCTTAGCACTTGATTGTTTTAGTTTACTACTATTGCTTTCTTCATGACTTATACATGTTCCTATGACTATGAGATTATGCAACTCTCGATTACCGGAGGAACACTTTGTGTGCTACCAAACGTCACAGCATAACTGGGTGATTATAAAGGTGCTCTACAGGTGTCTCCGATGGTACTCGTTGAGTTGGCATAGATCGAGATTATGATTTGTCACTCCGATTATCGGAGAGGTGTCTCTGGGCCCTCTCGGTAAAGCACATCACTATAAGGCTTGCAAGAAATGTGACTAATGAGTTAGTTGCGGGATGATGCATTACGGAACGAGTAAACAGACTTGTCGGTAACGAGATTCAGCTAGGTATTGAGATACCGACGATCGAATCTCGGCCAAGTAACATACCGATGACAAAGGGAACAATGTATGTTGTTATGCGGTTTGACTGATAAAGATCTTCCTAGAATATGTAGGAGCCAATATGAGCATCCAGGTTCCTCTATTGGTTATTGACCAGAGACATGTCTTGGTCATGTCTACATAGTTCTCGAACCCGTAGGGTCCGCACGCTTAACGTTCGGTGACGATCGGTATTATGAGTTTATGTGTTCTGATGTACCGAAGGTAGTTCGGAGTCCCGGATGAGATCGGGGACATGACGAGGAGTATCGAAATGGTTGAGCCGTAAAGATCGATATATTGGAAGGCTATATTCGAAAATCGGAAAGGTTCCGAGTGATTCGGGTATTTTTCGGGGTACTGGAGAGTTACGGGAATTCGCTGGGAGAAGTATTGGACCTTATTGGGCCATACGGGAATAGAGGAGGCAGGCCAAAGGGAAGGAGGCGCCCCCCATGGGTCCGAATTGGACTAGGGGAAAGGGGTCGGCGCCCCCCCTCCTTGCCCTTTCCTACTCCCTCTCTCTTTCCCTCTTTCTTCTCTCCTACTCCGGAAAGGAAAAGGGGAATCCTACTAGGACTTGGGAGTCCTAGTAGGACTCCCCACACTTGGCGCGCCCCCTCTAGGGCCGGCCTCCTCCTCCTCCCTCCTTTATATACATGGGCAGGGAACACCCCAAAGGCACAACAGATACACAAGCTGATCATTGATCTTTAGCCGTGTGCGGTGCCCCCTCCACCATAATCCACCTCAGTCATATCGTAGCGGTTCTTAGGCGAAGCCCTGCGTCGGTAACTTCATCAACACCGTCATCACGCCATTGTGCTGACGGAACTCTCCCTCGAAGCTCTACTGGATCGTGAGTTCGTGGGACGTCACTGAGCTGAAAGTGTGTAGATCGCGGAGGTGCCTTACGTTCGGTACTTGGATCGGTCGATTGTGAAGACGTACGACTACATCAATCGCGTTGTCATAACGCTTCCACTTATGGTCTACAAGGGTACGTGGACAACACTCTCCCCTCTCGTTGCTATGCATAACCATGATCTTGCGTGTTGCATGTGCCTAGAATTTTTTTTTTGAAATTACTACATTCCCCAACACAAGGCTCAGTGGTTGTTACAAAGTGGGCATTAGAATATTACCAACACGCAGTTTAGTCCAAAAAAGTAGTCGGACCTGATTTGTACGAGATTAAAAAGTATGCATCGTGATTTACCTTGACATGAACTGCATTGAGGTTGACTGGGTTTTTTCGTGGTCTTCTTCGAGTGGCAACGTATATAAGCACACATGATCGGCATCATCCTTGTCGTTGATTGTCACCGTCAACATCCAGCAAGCGGTGGCAGCAATGATCAGTAGGAGTCTCAGTAGAGCAGATCTCTAAAGGATGAGAATAGGAAATAGGAGCGAGAAAGGAGATGAGGCGTCTTCCCGTAAATATTAATGTTAATATTAGCTAAGTTGGGTTCTCCACTAAAAGAATCTATGTTGGCCGCATGATTTTTTGTTTGTGCGCATTAATAAGTTGAATCGGCACAAGTTCCTATGGGCAAAACGGAATGCACAAATGTAAGTTTCATGACAAAACCTGTCCGTTTTGAAGACTGTAACTTGGTAGAACAAGAGAAAACATGTTAGGACTCAAAATGAAATAAGATCATACAAAAAGTAGTGCACTTTGAAGAATGAAATACAAATGGTGTCTAGTAGGGGAAAATTCACAAGGAAGGCATCGGGTTCTGTCGAGAAATGAACATTTGACAGTACACGGATGCAACTGTTGAAGGATATATTTTTTGAAACGGAGGCAAAAGATTTGCCTCATATATTAAATGAGGAGGAGAAAGAGTTTGTTACAACACAGTGCCAAGAAACGGCATGGCAATTACTCTCGCAATAAGAAAGACCCTAAATTTTTCGCCCCGGCTTTAACCCAAAGGTTAGACTCTTCGATCACATTGTTTAGCAAGACATGCGGAGGGGCACTCTTGTGTCTAAACACCCTTGCATTACGCTCATTTCAGATCACCCATGAAACCAACATGGTTATCGAAGCCGTCGCTTTTCGGTTAGCGGTGCCCTCAGCGCTCAAACTCGCCCACCATTCCTTGATGGAGTCGTACAAGTGCCATGCGGACGTGTCCACGTCGTGGATGCAGAGCTTCTGAATCACCATGTTCCAGAGCTTGAGGGTGAAGTGGCATCTGAAGAATAGATGGGGACCGCATTCCTGCACCCCTCTACACAAGGGACAAGGGCCACAGTTTGGCCAGCCTCGCCTCTGCAATCTGTCTGCAGTCTAGATCCTATCTTGAAGCGCGAGCCAAACAAAGAACTTTACTTTCGGAGGGGCCCGAACCTTCCAACCCATTTGGTCCATGGGGGAGAGGACCAAGCCCAAAAACTGCGCCCTATATGCGGAGACCGCGGAGTAGTTCCCGAAAGCCGTGTGCTTCCAGAGGATGTCATCATCGGCAAGCTCATCAAGGTGGACCTCTTGGAGCAGCGTCCATAGGGTGAAGAATTGTGAAACATGCTCAATGGAGGCCGGTGTAGGTGGCCTGATTTTGAGAATCCACGCGCTCTCCTTGAGGGCCTCCCGCACCTTCCAGCGCTTCCGTGAGGAAGCCTCATAAATGAGCGGAGCAATGTCTCTGGGCTTGCGACCCAAAAGCCAAGGAGAGTCCCAAAAAAGTGTCCGTGCACCATTGCCAACCGTGATGGTGGTACATGCGTAGAAAAAATTTAGGTCATCCTCATGACACGGGTTCCCACCTCCAGCCCACAGATTTGTGGGCTCCTTCCACTCATACCAAGGCCACCGCAGACGCAAGGCCCGCGCGAACTTGAAGGTGTTTAGGACCCCAAGCCCACCATATTCAAGCGGCCTACTGACAGTCACTACAAAAAAATACACTTCCGTGATGATACGTGTTTGTCACAGTAGGTTGCATTTTCTGTCATGCATGTACATCCATGACGATTTTATGACAGAATCAAGATAGTCATACATGTGATGTTGTATAAGTGTTCCATGACATTACCAAAATTATCATCATGGAAGTGTCCACTTCCATGACAATAAACCCCGCGTCACAGAAGTGCTTTGGTCAAGGGTGACCGACACGTGGCAACCACCGTAACGGAATTCCGTTAAGCTATCGGGTCGGGTTTTGGATCCGATAACCCGTTAACAGCCCCGACCAATGGGAATTTTCCACGTGTAAAATCATCATTGGCTGGAGGAAACACGTGTCGGCTCATCGTTGGGACAGATCTCATCCACTCATTGGACAGAAGGCGCCTATGATACGTCGACACGTGGCACGGCCCAACAGAGGCCCATTCCTGTGAAAAGGCCAGCCCGTTTGACTTGGTCAAAAGGTGGCAGGCCGGCCCA
This sequence comes from Aegilops speltoides, assembly GCA_021437245.1. Classification (NCBI taxonomy): domain Eukaryota; kingdom Viridiplantae; phylum Streptophyta; class Magnoliopsida; order Poales; family Poaceae; genus Aegilops; species Aegilops speltoides. Next base: position 332,844,658 of record CM038142.1, on the reverse strand, counting down.
TGTAAAGCATGTTAACGGCCTATTCGCATATAGCCCATTTATAGCCCGCTAACCCAAGGCCCATTACGCCCTATCCGAATTAGGCCCAGTAGCGTCATCTAGGCCACCCAATATGATTCCAGCCCGTTTTCACTTCTGGCCCATGTATGGCCCATGACGTGTTTCGGCCCATATGAGGCCCTATGTAACTCTTGGCCTATTAATGGCCCGTAGTGAAACTGGCCCATAATGAATAGCGTATCACTTTAAACCCATTAACGACCCGTGGTGAAACTGGCCCGTAATGAACAGTGTATCACTTTATACCCATTAACGGCCCGTTATTCCATTGGGCCATTTCCAGCCCATGTTATCTTTCGGCCTTCTTAGAGCCCATTTATTCTTGGGATCATTTCCAGCATTCGTTTACTTACGGCCCGTTCTCGCTATTTTACGCTTGGGGCCAAATTCAGCCCGTGGTTACAGTCAGCCTGTTTGTGGTCCGTTAATACGTTTGGCCGTTATCATAGCATCATGAAATATGGCCTATTAACGATGGCCCGTTATGGTTGGCCCATGAACGGACGATTCCAACTCTAGCCCGTTTACGGCCATAATGCGGCCTGTTATTGGCCCATTTATCATACTGCCCGTATAAGGCCCATTGATGATACGGCCTGTAGAAGGCCCATTGTTTCTACGGCCCGTAGAAGGCCCATTGTTTCTACGGCCCGTAGAAGGCCCACTATTTCTACGGCCCGTAGAAGGCCCACTGTTTCTATGGCCCGTAGGAGGCCCAGTGTCACTACAGTAAATATTAGCCCATGGTTATTGTAGCCTAGTTTTGAAAAATAGGTTATTGCAGCCACTAGCAAACCGCGGAAAAAGAACTACAATCACTATAAGCAAACAAATAAACAAGACAATAAGGAAATAAATAAGCAAGCAACTTACGCTAGGCTATCACGGCTATCACATATTACATCCACTAGGCATCAAAGTTCGCCACCAGTGCAAATAAACGCGCCGACAAAAGAATATACAAAACTGAGAGCACTTCAGAAGGCACTAGGCCTCGCCGTGTCGGGCCCCCAAACAAATTCAAGAAGCCGAGTAGACCTCGATTGTGTCAATGATAGATGCATCAACACTAGATTTAAGGCATTATGGTGCGACGGCAGTCCTCGACATCTTCATTGCATCTTTGCCTTCAAGTCGAGCTGAGCCAAGCAAGCCTTTCGCTTTAAGTTGAGACTCAAGAAGTCAAACTGATTGAGGCAGAGATCACAGCAGAGGTTGTCTCACACCTGCCGGTGAGTAGCTTCAACTCACTGTCTTCATCAAGACAGACCTTGGGGTCATCTCGCTGTCCTCAAGATGGTTTGGCTCACTATCTTCCCTAAAGTTCTGCTCGCATAAGAGATACGACTCAAAGAGAAACAAGGAGACACGTAATGTGTTTCACAATTATATAAGCAAATAAATGGATCTGTTTCAGATAAGGAACATGTTTTTACAACTACAATTTGAAATCGGTAGTTGTTGCAAACATCCAATCAGATGTAAACAAAGAAAGCAAACAAAGAGGGAGGAAATGATGCCTATCCAAATCTATACTAGAACAAAGTTTGAAGGCTTGAGAAGGATGAACTTACATTACATGTTAACACGGGCTGGACAAAGCCCTTCTCCATGTCGATGGAAGGATAATTCAATAAATTCCCCAAAGAAAATTCTTTATAAGCGTTGCCATTATTCTACATTTTGCAAAGAGTAAATATAGATCAAATAATATTGGAAGAAACATAGGATAATGAAGCTCAAAGTGCATCGATGATACATAACCAAATAGCAATTAATTAAGTACATGCGTTACAAGGCAAAAGGAGAGAGGTAATTGACAAGAGCAATGCAAAGCCCATTATTGTTTTGAGATCGTATGATCCTTTGAGCAAGGAGATTCATCTAAAATTAGTTTTCATACAAGAGAGAAGGTAAGGCATAAGCAGAAATTTAGGAGTTCAAATTTTGAATTGATATCATAGACAGACTGACACTGGGCTCCCAGCCAGTTCTAATAGGGTTTGGCCACCGGAGTAGGGGTAAAGTGTGGTACGCTTAGGCTGTGTTTTTACTCTGTGGCTGCTTGATCTATCTGATTTAATGTATCACTACCTTTTCCAAATACCTAGTGTGTACTCCTTGAGGATCTGCACTCACCCTCTTCCTTTTGGACATCTATTACGAAAGAACAACATTTGACTAGAAAAACATAGTGTGACGACACATGGAATAGGTACAGAAAATGGATAGGTATGGCATATTGAGGGAGTCCTGGACTAGGGGGTGTCCGGACAGCCGGACTCCAAGACTACGAAGATACAAGATTGAAGACTCTGTCCCGTGTCCGGATGGGACTTTCCTTGGCGTGGAAGGCAAGCTTGGCGATACGGATATGTAGATCTCCTACCATTGTAACCGACTTTGTGTAACCCTAGCCTTCTCCGGTGTCTATATAAACCGGAGGGCTTTAGTCCGTAGGACACAACATACATTACAACAATCATACCATAGGCTAGCTTTAGGGTTTAGCCTCCTTGATCTCGTGGTAGATCCACTCTTGTACCACCCATATCATCAATATTAATCAAGCAGACGAGGGTTTTACCTCCATCAAGAGGGCCCAAACTGGGTAAAACATCGTGTCCCTTGTCTCCTGTTACCATCTGCCTTAGACGCACGCCGGGACCCCTACTCGAGATCCGCCGGTTTTGACACCGCATTGGTGCTTTCATTGAGAGTTCCTCCGTGTCGCCACCGATAGGCTCGATGGCGTCTTCAATCAACAACACCGCCCGGGTGAGACTTTTCTCCCGGACAGATCTTCAGATTCGGCGGCTTCGATCGCGGGCTAATTCACTTGGCCATCCGAGCAGATCGAAGCTAGGCCCCGGCCGTCAGTCGATTCGAAGCCTAAACTTCACGGCCGATATCCGCGGGACTTGATCTCGACGGGCTCGAGCCACACCAAGCGCGCCGCCTTTATTACGATGGGCATGATCTAGCTCGCCACCGAATAGTGCCTTGGTGGCGCACAAGAACCCGCCCGGCCTTTAGTCCGAGCCAATCGCCTGTGTCGAGGACCGGTGGTTGGACACCGCCTCGGGGCTGCAACTTCTACGGCGATGGAGCGAACACTAACCTTGTCCTCGCGGCTCGTGACTCGAGGTGCCGGACTCCTTGCGGACTCTGCACCTCCCACGCCCGCCAATCGAATCTAATTGGGCGCCAGCTTATGGAATTCGCCGCCATGACATCTTCCAACACTCGCCCTTTGGCGACATCCTAAATTCGCTAAAGCATCTCTCGCTATCCGGAGAGTCCTGGCCGGATTACGGCCAGGATGGTTGGGATACGGACGACGAAGAAATTCAGAGCCCACCCACCACCCACTTTGTAGCCACTGTCGATGATCTAACCGACATGCTAGACTATGACTCCGAAGACATCGACGCTATGGACGACGATGCCGGAGACGAACAGGAACCAGCACCTACAGGGCACTGGAAGACCACCTCGTCATACGACATATACTTGGTGGACACCCCAAAAGATGGGGACGGCGAGGAAGCAGCGGAGGAAGATTCCTTAAAGAAACAGCCCAAGCGCCAGCGTCAGCGGTGCCGCTCTAAATCCCGCCACAAAGAAGAATGGAGATTCCGCACAGAGATAATAATACCCCGAGAGTGCCGAAGACAATCCCTCCAAAGAAGACTTAGCGCAGAGGATGCGTAGCAAGCCCTCATGAGAGGGTGGCGATTTAAGAGGTCGAGGAATATAACTATACACCTCCCTCCGAAGACGAGGCAAGCCTCAACGACGACGAATTCATCGTGCCCGAGGATCCCGTCGAACAAGAGCGTTTTAAACGCAGGCTTATCGCCACGGAAAATAGCCTAAAGAAAAAGCAGCAGCAGCTTCAAGCTGATCAGGACCTGCTGGCCGATCGATGGACCGAGGTCCTCGCGGCCGAAGAGTATAAAATTGAACGCCCCTCCAAAAACTACCCAAGACGCAAGTTGCTCCCCCGATTAGAGGAAGAAGCATACATACCTTCATCACCAGCGCATGATACGGCCGACCGACCACCCCGTGGTCGCGACAGAGAGGCATCCATGCCCTCCACCAAGATCGCACCCCGCATCGCTCCAAAAGTACGGCCAAGGGGAACGCGCCGGACTTGCGAGACGATTGAGGACAAAGCGAGGCAATCCAGATCCATCTACGGATCACGTGGGCGCCCCGACCCACGATTTAATACCGTCGCGCCGGATACAATAACCCCGGCCGGGCCGAACACAGCAGACAATGCTCTCTCGAGCTACGTCGCGATATTGCTCAATATAGAGGCGCCGCACACCCACTATGCTTCATTGACGAAGTAATGGATCATCAAATCCCTGAAGGGTTCAAACCTATAAACATCGAATCCTACGATGGCACAACAGACCCCGCGGTTTGGATCGAAGATTATCTCCTTCACATCCATATGGCCCGTGGCGACAATCTCCATGCCATCAAGTATCTCCCACTCAAGCTTAAAGGACCAGCTCGGCATTGGCTTAACAGCTTGCACGTAGAGTCAATTGGGTGTTGGGAAGACCTGGAAGCCGCATTCCTCGATAACTTCCAGGGCACATATGTGCGGCCACCAGACGCCGATGACCTAAGCCACATAATTCAGCAGCCAGCATTTAATCGCCGGATAATTCTAGACACGGTTCTTGACAAAGAAAACCAAATCGCCGATCGTCCGGATGCAGAGGCCCTCGCAGCCTTCAAGCATAACATCCGCGACGAAGTTGCTAGCCCGCACCTAGGACAGAAAAGCCAAATCCATGGCAGCCCTCACATCATTAATGACCCGCTTATGGGGAGAGGATAGCTGGCTAGCCCGCAACAACAACCTCAAGAAAAATTCCGCAGTCCGACACTAAGGACCACAATGGCAGGTCGCGTCGAAGCAAAAATAAACGCCGTGCTTAACGGCGATGACAAGGAGGATACGGCAATAACGCCGGATTCCGAGGCTCTAAACCCGTCGTGGAAGAAGCCATTCAAAAGAACCACTCCGGTCCGTCCAACTTGGATCGAATACTCGACCGCTATGCCGATACATGGCACCCGGAAAAGCTAGCTAATCACACCAACAGAGATTGTTGGGTGTTTAAGCAGCGAGCAAATTAATTGCGAAAACAATGACAAGGGCTAAACAATGATTTACGAGGAAGAGACCCGACCGCCCGAACAATAGAGGATAGAAGGGTTTCCCCCACAAGTGCGGACGGTGAACATGATTTACGCAACCCATATACCCAAGAGGGAGCGGAAGCGCACTAAGGGACGATACGCGATGGAGCCGCCCCCGGTTCAATCCATGGTCCTCTTGTCCGATCACTTTCGATCGAAGAGACCATCCGACCAGCATCCGCCATGGCGGATTCGCCGCATTGGTTTTAGACCCAATCGCCGATGGATTTCACTCACGAGAGTCCCGATGGACGGCGGCAGAGAGCTCTAACACGCTTTATCAGATACAAGCAGTGCAAGATGGGCATAGACCCTCAAGGATTAAACCTACAAATACAACCTTTAAAGGCGCCATACCAGGTGTGGAGGCCAATTATACGAGCTTAGTCACACCGAAGTGGTCTTCGATCCCGGATAATTTCTCGAGCGAGGAGTTAATCTTCGACATAGTCCCATTTCGCAGCGACTATCATGCTCTGCTCGAACGAACCGCGTTTGCAAAGTTCAACGCGGTGCCGCATTATGCATACCTCAAGCTCAAGATGCCAGGCCCTTGTGGAGTCATCAAGGTCAACGGAAATATGGACCGCTCCTCCGAACGGAGGAACATACAATGCTCTCGCGCGGAAATACTGAGCAGCCTTTTAAGGCAATTTTAGTCGGCCGTTAAACGCCGGATACAGCCAAACGCGCTACAAGCAACACCAACCAAGACCACAGCACGATCTCGAGCATCGCCAGAGTAATGCGGCCCTAACCCCGCCCTCGCATGATTGCAAGAACAACCCTCCACGTACACCATTACGCTTTGGAGATACCATGGGCGTAGGGGAAGGGGCACGACCACAATAGACCCAGAGTGCGGCTCGACCACACCAGGGGCTCGCAAGTGTGTCACTATTTCTTATTATTATTTTCCTTTTTTGTATACACAGACTCCGTAGCTGAGGCCTCGACCGTGTGAACCCGCCGAACTCATGATGCAACAATGGGAAGAAGGAATGCGGCGATTTAACACTCGTGTGGTCTCAATTACGAGCATTAAATTTGATTATATACACCAAGTCCGCAGCCCATCCTCGAGGGGGACATGTTTAACTAGTCCAAAACCCTTGCTTACAAGACTATTTGTATCAGTCCGCACTCATAGCGACTTCCTTTAATAAATGATGCAGCACCTTTTTTGCTCATTATTACATATATATGTACATTACATGACATCTTGCACCAGATATTTTGGTACGGCCTAATACACCAGGGCTTGTGTTCCCCACATTATGGTGTGATAAGTCCAACACTTTCACAAGTGCGGCACCCGAACTTATAGCATTATATGAATCGGCTCGAATCATGTCTTGGGTCATAGTTGGGTTTGCCTGGCTCCGCGTTTTGGTGCCTTACGCTCCATTCCGTAGGCTAAGGTGGCATCGGGAGAACCATCGCGATTGCGCCCGGCTGAGCCGGGCGAGCGCCTCGGAGAAAGCTAAACCGACGGCATGATAAGGCGAGAGACTGGTCGCTATTCGAGAGGTCTTTTCGGGTCCTTAAGGACTCATGCCGCTTCGAGCGAAGTTCCGGATAATGTCCGACGAAGGCGTAGATAGCGCCCTGAATTCGGTCTTCCGAATACTAGGGGCTTCGCCGAAATTTAAAATTATAGAATTCTATGGCTAAGTGAGAGTGTTCAAGCATTATAAGTCCGGTTGCCTTGTTCGTTGTGTTGAGCGCCTCCTAGATGGACCCAAAAGTGGGAACAAGAGTGCTCAAGTTATCCCGAACACCCCAGACTTATGCTCGGGGTGAAGCCAACGACTTGCCATCTCTCGATTTTATAAACGGCCGCATGTAAGGTAATATTTTAAATTAAAAAGAGTTGCTTAAAGCGCACATGAACAAAGTTTTCAGCGCATGTGATAATACATAGCGAGTTTAGTCAAAATTACATCTCTAGGGCATTCATCCGCAATATCGCTGGCTCCCTTCAGACAATTTTATAATACATTTCGGCGACGATGCTCCTTGCCCGATGGCGGCGGGTCGGTAAGAAGCTTCTCCGCATCCAGCCTGCCCCAGCACCTTTTGTGCGGCAAGGGCCCGACGAGCACCTTCAATACAAAGTGGAGCGCTTGATGACCTCCACCCAGGGGCACACATCCCCACCGCCAAGACGAGGCTGAAGTAGCTCCTGGCATGGCCTGTCCAGCCACACCGGACTATAAGGCCCTTCATGGCCTCCTCAACTACCTTAGGAGTTCGACCAGCCGCTTCACCGGTCGCTTGGGGGCACTGGATGGCCGGCCTCAACAGATCGAGACCAAAAGACCTTCTCCGTTGAGCTTCCCTCCTCGCCACGGTAGAATGCGGTGGCGTCGGAGACACTACGCGGCAGATCTGCAAACGCCCCTGGAGAGCTCCGAATGCGGGTAAGTGTCAGGTAGCTTACATTAACATGCTTGCTTTGCATGAAAAATGCCTTACCCGCTGCAATCTTCTTCACATCTTCAACCTCCTGAAGGGCCTTATGGGCCTTGGCCTTGGCGGACTTGGCACTTTCGAGAGCCGAGGCAAGCTCGAACTCTCGAGTCTTGTAGTCGCGCTCCAAGCTCTCATGCTTCTCCATGAGAGCCTGGAGCTCTTGCCGCACTTCCGCCACCTGTGCCTCCTGCTTTTCTCGCTCTCCCGCACTATGTTCGGCTGCGGACACAGCCTCCTTCAGGCTGCCACCTCGCTTGTGGCCCCCGCAATACCCATATTATCCTTGTCAATTTTATTGCGACCAAAATCCTTTTCTCAGAAGGTAACAATTCAAAGTGGTGCTACTCACCTTCTTTGTCCTCGAGCTACCTCTTGGCATGGCGAGCTCTCGCCTCGACCGCCGAGATCCCGCTTTAATGTACCAACCTCCGCAATCGGTCGCGAGAGGTTAGCAACACAGCCTGCAAACCCATATTGACATAATTTATTAGCAACCTGCAAATATCTTTTTAGATCCTCACCGCGCTTTTTCCAACACCGAACCGAGCATCATGGGCTACTGTCTATGTGGTATTACATTACACAATTTTAACTTCTTACCTCAAAGCCCGTTAAAAGGCTATCAGAAGCTTGGTCAGCCCGCTCTTGGCGAGCTGGACTTTCAATCACCGCACTCATAATAAAGCGGTGTTCTTCCTGATGGAAGCGCTTTGAGCGCCCAAAGAAGTTGTCCTTCTTCGAAGGGGCGCTTTGCGGACTCGAACCACCGCAGTTCCGACGAGAGTCCAACAAGAAAGTCCGGAGGCTGCCTTGCAGCGCCTCTAGAGCCTCCTCCCGATGGGTCCTTTTCGATCCCACCTCGGCGCCCTCATCGGCGCGGGGGTAGAGGCAATGGAAGGGAATCCACATCCGACGGGTTAACGACCCGCCGATGAAGCGGGAGATCATCATCGGCCGGATCGGGGCAAGATGCGGCATTAGTAGGACACTATGTGACACGAAGAAATTGCATATCGAGATCCGGATATTTACGATCTCGCCGAGGCCTGGCCCTTGAAGGCCACTCCTCCTCGCCAATGTCGGTATTGGCGGAGCTGTCCGGGAATAGTTCTCCCCTCTTGACCCTTCGCCCTCCCTGCTGGGGAAGCCTTCCTCTTCTTCTCTCCTCCTCCGGAGAGAGTCTTCTTCCTCCTCATCTTCGGGAGGAGTCCGCCTCGTCGTCGGGCGCCTCGACACGGAACTCTTTCGAGTGCCCGTGGCCACCTTCTGGTTTTCTTCTCCGGCACCACGCGGTGCGGAACCAGCAGCCCCGCTAGACGGCATCCACCGGGTCTTCGGCATGGGAGCCGGGCACGAGCTGCTCGGCCTTCTTCATCCATTCCTGTCAAAGGAAAAGGGAGATTAAATCCCTCTTAGAATCAATCTATTTACAACAAGTATCCCGTAAAGGGTAGAATCACTTACCTCGCCACCGGATGTTGCGAGCGAAATCATGGTCTTCCGTCATGGATGCGGGGCTTCGGCACCCTTAAACAGCACCCTCCAGGCGCCTTCGTACGTCGTGTCGAAGAGCCCGCTTAGCGCCTGGTGCTGTTCCGGATCTAACTCCCACAGATCGAATGCCCATTCTTGGCATGGGAGGATCCGGCGGACGAGCATGACTTGGACCACATCAACGAGCCTAAGCTTCTTGTTCACCAGCTTCTGGATGCAGGCTCGGAGTCCCGTTAGCTCCTTCGGATTGCCCCACAGCAAACCCTTCTCCTTCCAGGAGGTGAGCTGCGTGGGGATACCAGATCTAAACTCGGGGGCCACCGCCCACTTAGGGTCGCGCGGCTCGGTGATATAGAACCACCCCGATTGCCACCCTTGACGGAGTCTACGAAGGCCCCTTCGAACCAGAGGACGTTGGGCATCTTGCCCAACATGGCGCCTCCGCACTCCGCCTGCGTGCCCTTCACTACCTTCGGCTTGACGTTGAAGGTTTTGAGCCACAAGCCGAAGTGGGGCCGGATGCAGAGGAGGGCCTCGCACACGACGATAAACGCAGAGATGTTGAGGACGAAGTTCGGCGCCAGATCGTGGAAATCCAGGCCATAGTAGAACATGAGCCCCGGACAAAGGGGTGAAGAGGAAAGCCCAGTCCGCGGAGGAAATGGGGAAGGAAAACGACCCTCTCATGGGGCCCGGGTAGGGATGAGCTGCCCTCGTCGGGCAGCCGGTCGCCATATCGCCGAAAGGTATCCGCGCCAGTAGCTTGGTGATGTGCTCCTCCTTGATGGTGGAAACCAACCATTTGCCTCCCCCTCCGGACATGGTCGGGGAAGGTTAAGACGAGATGCGCAAGCTTGGGCGTTGGAGCTTGAGTGCGCGGAGGTGGATAAGCAAAGGAGGAAGAAGGCATGGGTGAAAAGGTGAATCCTTATCCCTTATATATAGGCGGGCGAGGACTATGCGCTCCCCACCAGCCTGGTAAAACTCTCTTATCTCCCAAGAGCCACCATCAATGGCGCGGTTGGGTTACCCACGTCCGTATTGATGAGAATCCCGGAATAAGGGGAACACGATCTCGCTCGACGGGGCGTGCCAAGGAAACCGCTTCGCTAAACGTGCTGAGGTGGTATAATAAAAAACGATTCAAGTAAAGGCTTGGTAGCGGTGTGATGTCATGCCACAAAATACGTCAGCAGATTGGACTTGTGTACATTTTATTCTCTCTACGGTGGAATGTGGAATTTATTTTGCAAAGCCAGACACTATCCTGGTGTTTATGATCTTCTCTGGATTATTCAAAGGAGGAAGCCGCCTTGCAATGCCGAACATTATGCACGCCGGACTTATCGTCATTGAAGCCTGGTTCAGGGGCTACTGAGGGAGTCCTGGACTAGGGGGTGTCCGGACAGCCGGACTATCATCGTCCGCCGGACTCCAAGACTACGAAGATACAAGATTGAAGACCCCGTCCCGTGTCCGGATGGGACTTTCCTTGGCGTGGAAGGCAAGCTTGGCGATACGGATATGTAGATCTCCTACCATTGTAACCGACTTTGTGTAACCCTAGCCTTCTCCGGTGTCTATATAAACCGGAGGGCTTTAGTCCGTAGGACACAACATACATTACAACAATCATACCATAGGCTAGCTTTAGGGTTTAGCCTCCTTGATCTCGTGGTAGATCCACTCTTGTACCACCCATATCATCAATATTAATCAAGCAGGACGTAGGGTTTTACCTCCATCAAGAGGGCCCGAACCTGGGTAAAACATCGTGTCCCTTGTCTCCTGTTACCATTTGCCTAGACGCACAGTTCGGGACCCCCTACCTGAGATCCGCCGGTTTTGACACCGACACATATAATCATATATGATGCTTAAACTAAGCAGATGGTGTAACAAAGTAGAAGTAATGCAAGAGGTCAGATGCAAAATATGTGCGACCAATACAACTTTGCAAAGTTAGAGCAAGCACCTTGATGGGTGAATAAGATAGGCCATCCTCCACCATGTCAAGTTTGTTAGCCAGTGGATCGTTCTGCAACATTCCTCTCATGCGCCCATTCTCATATTCATTTTGATAATGTTCAATATCTGACATCCATGAAAACATAAAAACAAGTGAGATTTTCTTTGTAATGCAGAAGTGATTCTAATCCAATATCGCCTCCCTGTAAACCCCTTTGTGCTATCTCTGCAATTCTTTTAAAAGATGCCATGCATGCTATAATTTGTTGTGTGCATTAATATAATGTGGCCTACTACTCAAAATATGAGAGCTCCAGAAGTGATGACACTTCGCAGATGATAGCTTCAACATATAGTAAAGAAGAACAAGTCGACCTGACCTGACAGATTCAAAATATACTAAGGTAGAACAACTCGGCCTGACCAGTCGACGGCAAGAGAAGAGTATCATCTTAAAGAAGAGCAAAAGAGCAAGCAGATTGAAGATATTACAAGTCTGTCAATACAATGTCGGTTGGCCACCCATGATGAACCAGAGCGCACAGAGAAATACTATTCTTTCCGGTCTCTCCATATGTGGCTCACATGCATTTCGAAACTAAAGTAGGAACATTTAGCTCACCAATTAAACATCTCTCAGTTTTACTAATATCAGCAATAATATCATATATGAATTTGTACAACTAAGCTTGTTTAGCTCGATGGGTGGAGCAGTGCTATTACGATGAGGCGGATCTGTTGTGGCGGACGAGGGCTTGTATGAAGGGCCAGCGAAGGGGCGGACGAGGGAGTCAGTGAAGGGCCTACGCTGTGGTGGACGAGGGCCGGTTAAGCAGATCTGGTGCGGTGGACCATGATGGCGGTCAAGGAGATCTGGAGCGGTGGACAAGCTTAGTCGTTGAAGCTGCCCGGTGAAGTGGTGAGTTGGCGCTTAGGGGTTCCAAGGTGCGGAAGGTAGATCCGGCGGGTGTGAGGTCCACTGCTACGGCGGAGGACTAGATTCGTGGCTTGCCGTGGTTGGGTGGTCGGGAGGGAAGGGAGGGCTCTGGGAAGAATGTTGGGGCAAAGAGGGAAAACAATGGAGTTACCAAAGCAGCCCTTTTCCGCTCATGTGGCAAGGGTAAAACAGAATATCGCAGGCTAAACTTTCGGTAGCGGATATTTCGATGTGAGCGGGAAGTTTGAAAGCTTTTGGCGCCTAAAATTATAAGTATTTTGCTCTCGTACGGCCGACTATGATATCATGGCCGACAATTTGTTTGTCTTGCACGCAAAAAAAATGTGCAAGTTTTGAAAATCAATGTCTGCAACTCGAAACTTAGATTGTCCATTCAATTCAAATATGGATCATTGAGCTACTACAAGCAAATACCATCATACGGTCCAATTCAAATGAAATTCCAAATGTGTTTATCCTAAATATGATGATAAAAGCAAAAAATGTGTATGTGTATGAATAAAGTGGATGATCATAAAGTTTGAACATGCATGTATGTGTATATCTCTAGGTTTGATATATGAATTTGAAATCACGAAATCCCGGCTTAAAAAATGTACCTCCTTTTAAATGAATTACAAAAGCTAATGATGGAGTCGAATTCCAAAATTCCAATCTTAGGTTTGTAATTACGTACATCAAGGTATATCACGATGTTCAAAAGTATCGTTATCTCATAGCACAAACTGTGAAACAAATTGATCAACCATGAGTGCACAATATCTCAATTACGCTAAAGTCCCTCAAATATAGACACCTCACTCTTAATCTGAAGTCAACCCCCCCACCACCACACACACACACACATAGAGAAGTCGTTCTCTCCCCCAAACACCAACACACGAGCACATTAACACCCCTCTCTCTTGTAAAGTCCGGACCCCAACATAGGTCTCTATCACTTTGTCTCTCGGGCATGCACACATCTCTTCCCTCACTCTCTAGGTCTCCCACTATCTCTCTTACCCAAGCACACGCACTATGTAGAGTGTATATTTCCCATACACACAAAACCTCGGCCCCAAACGTCTATCTCCCTAGTTATGTGGTTCTCGCGCACTCACCTCACACACCACCCCCACTGCAAACAAGCACACTTTGTCTCCTTGTGCACCACTCTCCTCTTTCTATCTCTCCCACATGCGGACCCGTCCCAACTCCTTCCTTGTATACATATATGTCGTGACTCTTTTCATAGCTCCCTAATGTATAATTGTTCTTGATTTTGCACATTATTCTCTACACCATCTATCCTAGATCTCTCATGAAGTCCCTATCACACACACGATGACTCGCTTCCCTTGCGTCTCCGTTCATAGGCCAATTTCAGACAACATCAACATTGTCAACCTATCTATACGCCATTTATGGACACAAACGACCCCTCTCGCCTCTCTCTCTCTCTCTCTCTATATATATATATATATCCGTCGCTAGCTCTCTCTTTCTCTCGCTCTCACACCCCTCTCCCACACACACACTCGATGTCTCTTCCAAATAGTCTGCTCCCCGCCCCACCTGCTATATCGCTACTACACATGTCACACCATTCCCCTTCCCTTATACTAGGTTTACATCATCATGGTCTCTCTACTCCACATACACTCTCTCCTCACACACACAAACGCATGCACAAACACACACGTACACGCACAAACACCCATTTATCTGGATCCTCATCTCTCCGCATGTCCGCATGTGTATCTCACACACACTCTCTAATTATGTATATGTGTCTCCACGCTACACAACACAAAGCCCCATGTACATGTCTCTCTCTATCCTCCACACACATAGACACAAAGAATCATATCATTGCCTCAGCCTCTAACATATCACACACGCACACTGCCTCTCTCTCTCTCGCTAACACGCCAACAAGGGTTTCCCGTGAATAAGTTACCGCTATTCATCAACAAATCGGGCAGACGGCGAACACGAGACGTGAAAAAGAATAAATCTACACGTGCTTAGACCACCTAGTATGACTACTAGGACTAGAGCAAGCAAAAAAGCGTGCCACCGTCACCCCCTCCTTGTCGGCGACGGGAAAATCTTTGTTTTACACAGTCGACAAGTCATTGTGCTAAGGCCCCACATGCCGAGGCGTTGAATAGAATGTAGATGCTAGTTTACGGAAGCAAGTATCGATAATACGTTTGTATCTCCATACTTATATTTCTTCTCTTATAAAAAACCGAGTTGGTGATGATGGTACGTGTGCCATCTTGCAATATAGACCGTTCGATCTATATCTGACGGATGGAAATTAACTAAAAGATACCCGCACCCCTCTCCACATTTGCAGACACGGCCTTCCCTCGTTCATCCTTATCTCCAAGAAACCTCATTGTTGAGCAATTAAGAAAGGAAGCCTCTGGAACAAACTGGCCTGGTGGCCGCTGCCGGCGTCGCTAATCCCCATGCCTCCGCCATCCACCACCACCAACCACCACCACCCCCCTCCTCTTCACCTTATCTCATATTTCTCGAGATATCATTAGTTTTACACATGGGATTACTCCCGCAAGGGTCAATCACAACAAGTGTTTTATAAAAAATGCATCTTGATGTTCTCGTAATGCACGGATCTTGCTAGTACTCCTACACAAGACTAAGTTGGTGATGCCGTGTGTCCGCCATCCGTCGTTTCTGACCGTTAGATCTACATCTAACGATTGTGAGGTAAGTTGTTGCCTTTTCTCACCAACATCCCACTTGTCTACCAGTTTGTAGAAAAACCCATAATTAGTATCTTAAAACCAACCACATCCCTCCCTGACCTCACGAAAACAGCCCAAGGAATATATTCTAATTGAAACATAATATATCTCTAGTGACATATGTATATCAAAATTAGAGTGTTTCGTACCAAGTTTGTGAATAAGTATTATTCTAATTATGATTCGTTGCAACGGACATGAACATTCCTAGTATTTCCAACCATGCATTTTTTCCTAGTATTCCATAGTTTCGAGTTTTCCATCAAGATATTAGTCACTCATGGTTGATATTTACTTTCAATAATGTACACATATGCACTATGTAACTAGCCTTGCTTATTGGCTTCCAAAGCTTAACTTTCACTCCTACTTACAATATGTAGAGTATTTAACAAAAACTACCACTTTTAACCAGCCCTCGAAGAATCTATTGTACAAAAATAGCAAAACATACCCAAAATTTCTTAATCCACGCCAAAAACTACTACCTAGTACTCCTACCGATTAGGTTCGTTTAAACCCATTTATGACAGGGTTGGCCCACACGTCCGTGCTGACGAGGCAGCTTAAACCAACACATTTTGTTTGGCCGTTGACACGAGGGACGCACATCTGACCTTCCATCATGTTATTCCCCCTCAAATCATTATTTTTCCTGAACATTACTTCAAACAGAACTGATGCGTGTTCGTCGGTGGCGCCGGTGATGAGCGAGTTGGCCGCCGCTCCGCCGAACGGGCCGAACGCCGCGCTGGTCTCCGCACGGGTTGGCAGGCTGGCCCGAGCGTGACTCACGAGCGAGCAAGCCGCCGCGCTGCCATGCCAATCTAGCTAGCAAACCTTGCAGACAAGCAGCTGGACGGAGCTATCTTGGCAAGCTAGCGGCTGCGAGCGCCGGACGGAGCTGGGATCCGGGCTGCCGCAACATGGGCTCCGCACTGCCGGAAGTTTTGACCTCGCCTTCTGCCGGCGGCGGTAGCTGCGTCCCATGGCCGAGGATGACTAGGTGGACGGGCCGGAGGTAGGAGGTCACTCGAGGATTTTTGTTGGTAAGAGCATGTACAATGGTTGATAAGGTAGTCTTATCTTAAGTCTGCCACGTATGCAAGTGGTAGTAGTTTCTTGGCATTTTAGTGGTTTCTTGCATTATTAGGAGTTTCTTGTAAGGAACAATGTACGTACTACTAGCGACAAAAGGCGATTCTAGGTTGCATTGTACTCCAACGAGTACTACTAGTGGTCGCGGGACTGTATACCTCGTTTTGTGTGTTCGATCCCGGCCAAACGCACGGCGGCCTTTTTTTAAAAATAGTACTACTACACTTTGCTGCGAGCCAATATTTTACATGGGTAGTTTGAGTTTTGAAGTCAAACAGACGTGCGGCCCCACAATCTGGGTGCACTGGACAGCCTAGCCACGTGAACGGGTTTTCCTTCCCAGCATCCCATGGCTCGCATGCTCGCCCTAGCCACACCTCGCTTGCAGCTTCCTCATCAGCTAGTAGCATATTTAAACTAGCGCCTCCCAATTAAGCCCGAGGAGCCGGAAAAGCCTGGCGGGGCATTGGGAACTGTGCAATATGGCTCTGTACAGAAAGTGCTCTACTACTACTCTGTAGCTTGTGGCGTTGCACGCATGTGTTGGGGAACGTTGCAGAAAATTAAAAATTTTCCTACGGTTTCACCAAGATCCATCTATGAGTTCATCTAAGCAACGAGTCAAGGGAGTAAGTTTGCATCTACATACCACTTGTAGATCACGTGCGGAAGCTTTCAAGGGGATGGTGATGATGGAGTCGTACTCGACGTGATTCAGATCACCGATGTCCAAGTGCTGAACGGATAGCACCTCCGCGTTCAACACACGTACGGGACGGGAGACGTCTCCTACTTCTTGATCCAGCAAGGGGAAAGGAGAGGTTGATGATGATCCATCGTCACGATGGCGTGGTTGTGGATGCAGCAGGGCTTCGCCAAGCGAATACGGGAGGAGGACGAGGTGTAGCAGGGGGAGGGAGGCGCCAAAGCAATGGGTGTGGCTGCCCTCCCCCCTGCCCTCCTTTATATAGGCCCCCAGGGGGGGCCCTGGGAGATTGGATCTCCCAAGGGCGGCGCTGGCAAGGGGGAGGAGTGCCCCCAGGCATGTGGCGCCCCCACCCTAGGGTTTCAACCCTAGGCGTAGGGGTGGGCCTAGGGGTGCACCAGCCCACTATGGGCTGGCTCCTCCCACGCCAGCCCATGGGGCCCTCCGGGATGGGTGGCCCCACCCGTGGACCCTCAGACCTTTCCGTGGTCCCAGACATTACCGGTGACCCCAAAACTTTCCCGATGGCGTCAAATACCACTTCCTATATATTATTCTTTACCTCCGACCATTCCGAAACTCCTCGTGACGTCCGGATCTCATCCGGACTCAACAACATTCGGTATGCCGCATACTCATATTCATACAACCCTAGCGCCACCGAACCTTATGTGTAGACCCACGGTTCGGGAGACACGAGACATGACCGAGATGACTCTCGGCAATAACCAACAGCGGATCTGGATACCCATGTTAGCTCCCACATGCTCCTCGATGATTTCATCGGTTGAACCACGATGTCGAGGATTCGATCAAACCCGTGATACAATTCCTTTGTCAATCGGTACGTTATTGCCCGAGACTCGATCGTCGGTATCCCAATACCTTATTCAGTCTCATTACGCAAGTCACTTTACTCGCACAGTAATGCATGATCCCGTACCAACACCTTGGTCACCTTGAGCTCATTATGATGATGCATTACCGAGTGGGCCCAGAGATACCTCTCCATCATACGGAGTGACAAATCCCGCCTCGATCCGTGTCAACCCAATGACACTTTCGAGATACCAGTAGTGCACCTTTATAGTCACCCGCTTCGCTAGACGCTTGATACACCCAAAGCACTCCTACGGTATCCGGAGTTACACGATCTCATGGTCGAAGGAAGAGATACTTGACATTGGAAAAGCTCTAGCAAACAAACTACACGATCTTTATGCTATGCTTAGGATTGGGTCTTGTCCATCACATCATTCTCCTAATGATGTGATCCCGTTATCAACGACATCCAATGTCCATAGCCAGGAAACCATGACTATCTGTTGATCACAACGAACTAGTCAACTAGAGGCTCACTAGGGACATATTGTGGTTTATGTATTCACACGTGTATTACGATTTCCGGATAATACAGTTATAGCATGAATAAGAGACAATTATCATGAACAATGAAATATAATAATACTTTTATTATTGCCTCTAGGGCATATTTCCAACAGTCTCCTAGTTGCACTAGAGTCACCAATCTAGTTACATTGTGATGAATCGAACACCCATAGAGTTCTGGTGTTGATCATGTTTTGCTCGCGAGAGAGGTTTAGTCAACGGATCTGTGACATTCAGATCCGTATGTACTTTGCAAATATCTATGTCTCCATCTTGAACATTTTCACGGATGGAGTTGAAACGACGCTTGATGTGCCTAGTCTTCTTGTGAAACCTGGGCTCCTTGGCAAGGGCAATAGCTCCAGTGTTGTCATAGAAGAGTTTGATCGGCCCCGACGCATTGGGTATGACTCCTAGGTCGGTGATGAACTCCTTCACCCAAATCGCTTCATGCGCGCTGCCTCGAGGCTGCCATGTACTCGCTTCACACGTAGATCCCGCCACGACGCTTCGCTTGCAGCTGCACCAGCTCATCGCTTCCACCATTCAACATATACACGTATCCGGTTTGTGACTTAGAGTCATCCAGATCTGAGTCAAAGCTAGCGTCGACGTAACCCTTTACGACGAGCTCTTCGTCTCCTCCATAAACGAGAAACATGTCCTTTGTCCTTTTCAGGTACTTCAGGATATTCTTGACCGCTGTCTAGTGTTCCTTGTCGGGATTACTTTGGTATCTTGCTACCAAACTTACGGCAAGGTTTACATCAGGTCTGGTACACAACATGGCATACATAATAGATCCTATGGCTGAAGCATAGGGGATGACACTCATCTCTTCTTGATCCTTTGCCGTGGTCGGTGACTGAGCCGAGCTCAATCTCACACCTTGTAACATAGGCAAGAACCCTTTCTTGGACTGATCCATTTTGAACCTTTTCAAAATCTTATCAAGGTATGTGCTTTGTGAAAGACCTATGAGGCGTCTCGATCTATCTCTATAGATTTTGATGCCTAATATATAAGCAGCTTCTCCAAGGTCCTTCATTGAAAAACACTTATTCAAGTAGGCCTTAATGCTGTCTAGAAGTTCTGTATCATTTCCCATCAAGAGTATGTCATCTACATATAATATGAGAAATGCTACAGAGCTCCCACTCACTTTCTTGTAAACGCAGCTTCTCCATAAGTCTCAGATAAACCCAAACGCTTTGATCATCTCATCAAAGCGAATGTTCCAACTCCGAGATGCTTGCACCAGCCCATAAATGGATCGCCGGAGCTTGCATACTTTGTTAGCGTTCTTAGGATCGACAAAACCTTCCGCTGCATCATATACAGCTCTTCCTTAAGATATCCGTTAAGGAATGCCGCTTTGACGTCCATCGCCATATCTCATAATCATAGTATGCGGCAATTGCTAACATGATTCGGACGGACTTCACTTCGCCACGGAGAGAATGTCTCATCGTAGTCAATCCCTTGAACTTGTCGATAACCCTTAGCGACAAGTCGAGCTTTATAGATGGTAACATTACCATCCGCGTCCGCCTTCTTAAAAATCCATTTGTTTTCTATCGTCACGATCATCGGGCAAGTCTGCCAAAGTCCATACTTTGTTTTCATACATGGATTCTATCTCGGATTTCATGGCTTCAAGCCATTTGTTGGAATCTGGGCCGCCATTGCTTCTTCATAGTTCAAGGTTCACCGTTGTCTAACAACATGATTTCCGTGACAGGGTTGCCATACCACTCTGGTGCATAATGTCCTTGTGGACCTCACGGTTCAAGAGCAACTTGATCCAAGTACCTTGATCATCATCATTATTTTCCTCTTCAGTTGGTGTGGGCATCACAGAACATTTTCCCGAGCTGCACCACTTTCCTGCTCGAGAGGTAGTACTTCATCGAAGTTCTAATTTCCTCCCACTTACTTCTTTCGAGAGAAACTTTTTTCCGTAAAGCATCCGTTCTTGGCAACAAAGATCTTGCCCTCGATCTTAAGTAGAAGGTATACCCGACAGCTTCCTTAGGGTATCCTATGAAGACGCATTTTTCGACTTGGGTTCGAGCTTTTCAGTTGAAGTTTCTTGACATAAGCATCGCATCCCCAAACTTTTAGAAACGACAGCTTAGGTTTCTTCCCAAACCATAATTCATACGGTGTTGTCTCAACGGATTTAGACGGTGCCCTATTTAAAGTGAATGTAGCTGTCTCTAGAGCGTATCCCCAAAATGATAGCGGTAAATCGGTAAGAGACATCATAGACCGCACTATATCCAATAGAGTGCGACATGACGCTCGACACACCGCTTCGCTGAGTGTTCCAGCGGCGTGAGTTGTGAAACGATTCCACATTTCCTTAAGTGTGTACCAAATTCATGACTTAAGTATTCTCCTCCACGATCCGATCAGAGGAACTTTATCTTTCGGTCATGTTGATTCTCCACCTCATTCTGAAATTCCTTGAACTTTTCAAAGGTCTCAGACTTGTGTTTCATTAAGTAGACATACCCATATCTACTTAAGTCATCGGAGAGTGAGAACATAACGATATCCTCCGCGAGCCTCAACGCCATTGGACCGCACACATCGGTATGTATGATTTCCAACAAGTTGGTTGCTCGCCCATTGTTCCGAGAACGGAGTCTTGGTCATTTTGCCCATGAGGCATGGTTCGCATGTGTCAAACGATTCATAATCAAGAGACTCTAAAACTCCATCAAGATGGAGCTTCTTCATGCGCTTGACACCAATGTGACCAAGGCGGCGATGCCACAAGTATGTGGGACTATCGTTATCAACTTTACATCTTTTGGCATCCACACTATGAACATGTGTAATATTACGCTCGAGATTCATTAAGAATAAACCATTGACCATCGGAGCATGACCATAAAACATATCTCTCATATAAATAGAACAACCATTATTCTTGGATTTAAATGAGTAGCTATCTCGTATTAAACGAGATCCTGATACAATGTTCATGCTCAAACTTGGCACTAAATAACAATTATTAAGGTTCAAAACTAATCCCGTAGGCAAATGTAGAGGCAGCGTGTCGACGGTGATCACATCAACTCGAACCATTCCCGACGCCAGATCGTCACCTCGCCCTTCGCCAGCCTCCGCTTATTCCGCAGCTCTTGCCGTGAGTTACAAATATGAGCAATGGCACCGTATCAAATACCCAAGAGTTACTACGAGTATCGGTAAGGTACACATCAATTACAAGTATATCAAATATACCTTTGGTGTTGCCGCCTTCTTATCCGCTAAGTATTTGGGGCAGTTCCGCTTCAAAGGACCCTTCCCTTGCAATAAAAGCACTCACCTCGTGCTTGGGTCCATTCTTTGACTTCTTCCCGCAATCGGCTTACGGGCGCGGCAACATCCTTGCCGCCCTTCTTGAAGTTCTTCTTCCCTTGCCCTTCTTGAACTTAGTGGTCTTATTGACCATCAACACTTGATATTCTTTCTTGATTTCAGCCTCTGCGACTTCAAAGATTGAGAACACTTCAGAATGGTCTTCACCATCCCCGCATGTTGTAGTTCATCACAAAGCTCTTGTAGCTTGGTGGGAGCGATCGAGGATTCTCACAATGACCGCCTCATCTGGAGGTTAATGTTCACTGGTCATACAGTTGTGCAACATGATATCTTGAGGATGTGCTCACTAATGTAACTGTTTTCCTCCATCTTACAATCATAGAACTTGTCGGAGACATCATATCTCTCGACCCGGCATGAGCTTGGAAAACTAGTTTCAGCTCTTCAACATCTCATATGCTCCGTGATGCTCAAAACGCTTTTGGAGCCCCGGTTCTAAGTCAAAGCATGCCGCACCAACAAGGGAGTAATCATAAGCACGAGTTTGCCAAGCGCTCATAACGCCTTGGTTCTCTCGACGGAGCGCCACCTAGCGGTCCTTCTAGGACATATTGCTTCCTCGCAGCTATGAGGATGATCTCGTGTTCGGACCCAAATCAGATAGTTGTAGCCATCATCTTTGAGCTTGGTTTTCTCTAGGAACGCGTTGAAGTTCATGTTGACATGAGCGTTGGCCATTTGATCTACAAGACATATTTGCAAAGGTTTTAGACTAAGTTCATGATAATAAGTTAATCTAATCAAATTATGAACTCCCACTCCGATTAGACATCCCTCTAGTCATCTAAGTGTTACACGATCCGAGTCGACTAGCCCGTGTCCGATCATCACGTGAGACGGACTAGTCATCGTCAGTGAACATCTTCATGTTGATCGTATCTTCCATACGACTCGTGTTCGACCTTTCGGTCTCCGTGTTCCGAGGCCATGTCCGCACATGCTAGGCTCGCAAGTTAACCCTAAGTGTTTTGCTGTAAAACTGTCTTACACCCGCTGTATGTGAACGTAAGGATCTATCACACCCATCATCACGTGGTGCTTCAAACGATTTAACCGTAGCAACGGTGCACGCTTAGGGAGAACACTTCTTGAAATTTTAAGGGATCATCTTATTTACTACCGTCAGTCCTAAGTAAACAAGATGTAAAACATAATAAACATCACATGCAATTATATAGTTGTGACATGATATGGCCAATATCATATAGCTCCATTGATCTCCATCTTCGGGCTCCATGATCATCTTGTCACCGCTTGACACCATGATCTCCATCATCATGATCTCCATCATCGTGTCTTCATGAAGTTGTCACGCCAACGACTACTTCTACTTCTATGGCTAACGCGCTAGCAATAAAGTAAAGTAGTTTACATGGCGCTCTTCAATGACACGCAGGTCATATAAAAAATAAAGACAACTCCTATATTCTCGCCGTTGTCATACTCATCGACATGCAAGTCGTGAATCCTATTACAAGAACATGATCTCATACATCACAATTCATCATTCATCACAACTTCGCCATATCACATCACATGAACAATCGCTGCAAAAACAAGTTAGACGCCCTCTAATTGTTGTTGCATCTTTACGTGGTTGCAATTGGGTTCTAGCAAGAACATTTTCTTACCTACTTAATAACCACAAGTGATTTTGTCAACTTCTATTTACCCTTCATAAGGACCCTTTTCATCGAATCCGCCTCAACTAAAGTGGAGAGACAGACACCGCCAGCCACCTTATGCAACTAGTGCATGTCAATCGGTGGAACCGGTCTCACGAAGCGCACGTAAGGTTGGTCCGGCCGCTTCAAACCACAATACCGCTGAAGCAAGAAAAGACTAGTAGTGGCAAGCAAGTTGACAAGATCCATGCCCACAACAAAATTGTGTTCTACTCGTGCATTAGAGAACTACGATAAACCTAGCTCGATACCATCGTTAGGGAACGCTGCGTAAAATTAAAATTTTCCTACGGTTTCACCAAGATCCATCTATGAGTTCATCTAAGCAACGAGTCAAGGGAGTGAGTTTGCATCTACATACCACTTGTAGATCGCGTATGGAAGCTTTCAAGGATGGTGATGATGGAGTCGTACTCGACGTGATTCAGATCACCGATGTCCAAGTGCTGAACGGACAGCACCTCCGCTGCTCAACACACGACGGACGGGAGACGCTCTCCTTCTTGATCCAGCAAGGGAAAGGAGAGGTTGATGATGATCCAAGATCACGACGGCGTGGTGGTGGATGCAAGAAGATTCAAGCAGGCTTCGCCAAGCGACTCACGGAGGAGGACGAGGTGTAGCAGGGGAGGAGGCGCCAGCAATGGGTGTGGCTGCCTCCCCCTGCCTCCTTATATAGGCCCCTGTGGGCGCTGCCCCGGAGATTGGATCTCCCATGGGGCGGCCAAGGGGAGGAGTGCCCCAAGGCATGTGGCGCGCGCCCCACCCTAGGGTTTCAACCCTAGGCGCAGGGTGGGCCTAGGGGCGCACCAGCCCACTATGGGCTGGCTCCTCCCACGCCAGCCCATGGGGCCCTCCGGATGGGTGGCCCCACCTGTGGACCCCGGACCTTCCGGTGGTCCCAGACATTACCGGTGACCTCAAACTTTCCCGATGGCGAAATACCACTTCCTATATATTATTCTTACCTCCGACCATTCCGAACTCCTCGTGACGTCCGGATCTCATCCGGACTCAACAACATTCGTATGCTGCATACTCATATTCATACAATCCTAGCGCCACCGAACCTTATGTGTAGACCCTACGGTTCGGGAGACACGAGACATGACCGAGAGGACTCTCGGCAATAACCAACAGCAGGATCTCGATACCCATGTTGGCTCTACATGCTCCCCGATGATTTCATCGGTTGAACCATGATGTCGAGGATTCGATCAAACCCCGTATACAATTCCCTTTGTCGATTAATGCGTTATTTGCCCGAGACTCGATCGTCGGTATCCCAATACCTTGTTCACCTCGCATCGCAAGTCACTTTACTC